>PVKA01024510.1:0-34131 GCA_004027165.1 Ctenomys sociabilis | reverse complement strand
TCTAAAAATACTTCCTCTGCTCTCAGCAGCATGTGACTGGACCAAGCTACCTGCGTGCCTTCAAATACATTCCTTTGGGGGCAAGGACTCTCAAGATGCCATCACCAAACAGTGTGACCAGTGAGCATATTCCAACCAACCTCTGGCACAGCATGGCTGTCGGCCTGGCGCAGGGTGCCACCAGGCCATCTGCATGCCCTTGCCTGTGCTCTGATACACAGCAAGTTTTTAATTTTTGACAAAACATCCCCTCACAAGTTAAATACTACATCAATTTTGAAATACAATTACAGACCTTGAACAATAAATATTTCTATAGACTGACATTCTTTGCATTGTAAATTATGATTTTTAAAGTAAGAACTGGTTAGTAGAAGTACTTTTCACAGAGTATTTTAGATTTACAAATAAGAATCCTGTGCTCAGTAGATTTAATGAGTTTTAAATCCAAAGACTACTCTCAAAGAGGTCTCCAAGTTAACATCACAGTGAAATGTTAGAGTAGAATGAAAAGTTTTAAAATAAGTTATTCATCAACTAAAATGCTAGAGTTTGAAATATCTCTCTATAAATGACCCTTCCAAGCTGCACAGCACAGAGCCCTCACTGCCCTGCACACTATGCCGGGTTGGGGGGATCCTGAGGACACAGAGCCAAATACACAGGACACCACCGCTCCACTCCTGCTTTCAGCCAGCTTCTGGGCAGTTGGGCCGCCCAAGGGGCAGCAAGGGCCAGGGAATCAGTGGCCACATGGCTGCTACTTTCAGCTCGCAGCCTGCCCTTATCAAAGGTAAAGCAAGTCTATAAGGTGTCCTACCAAGCCAACTGTGTTTCCTCTGCATCCTGGACAGCAACCCCCTCTAGAGTAGGCTGTGCCCACAGCCTGCATGCCCTCACTTGGAGATGGGAAGCTTGAGGACCACCAATGGGCCACCTTCCACTAGTGCCACCGGCCCATGCCCATCACTGTTCACAGACCATTATCATGCTTTAGAATACAGGCAAAGCCTGGCAACTTCACACAGGCTAGAAAGACCACAAGTATGGGATCAGCACAAGGCCAGACAGTGACACCTGCAGATGACAGGGCCTGTTGATAGGGGTGCCCTGGCTGGCACATATGCCCCATGAGTGTGCCCTCCCCTCCCCTGGACAAGGAAAATGAATACATGTATCCTGTTCTGTGATAAGAACAGTCCACTGCCCATCACTGACAAGTAAATTAGTGGTATTTCTAGTATCCTAGGCAGAACAATCAAGACAGTGCCCCAAGGGGACCAGAACTCCCTACATTTACCAAAAGCTCTACAACATATGGGAGTGTCAGTATACTTCTTCAAAGGAGGAAAAATAACTTTCAGAGCCTGTAGGAAACAGCAACAGCTGAGAGCCAGCCTGGAAAGTTCTTCTGAGCGATGGCACTGCGGCTCCTTCAGCTAAAGACTGCAATGTCAAAGATAAACAGCAGTCCCCACAATTACTTTTGTTTCTCAATTATCAAGACCCAAGGTAACAAAACTGTAGAAGTATTCAGGGCCACAAACTTCACCCTGAGTCCACAGAGCTGCTCCCTGGTGGCTGCACAGAAGCTTGCCCAGATGGGTAAGCGCAAAGCACACATTGTGGGAGAAGCAGTCTGCTCAGGGTCGGTGACAACTGCCAAGTCCTAGCGGCCTTGCATATCACCTGCACTATCAGACAGGCATCCCAGGGTGCAGGGCATCCTATGGGCATCAGATTCACCTGGCCCCCTCCTGCTCATAGTGCCCAAAGGCATGGAGCTCACCAGGTACAGGCAGCACCACTACCATTTGGTTTTGCCTCGTGCTAGACCTCCACCAGGCACAGTGACCCTTTTGTCTTACACATAATTTGGACATTTTTGCCTAAGGAGCTAGATGCTAACTTATAGCCTTAAGTTTTCCTCTTTTCAGGGCATTTCTGTGACAGAACCTTAGTGGGTACCAGGCTCACCCACCACTGTCAGGCTAAGAGACTGTGAGAATGGCAACCCTGCTGCTGACAGCTGTGGTCCTCACTCCATTTCCCTACCTCTCCTCTGCTGGGTCCCACCATGAATGAAATAGCCTGATCTCTCAGCTAGCTTCCAATGGGGCACAGCCTCAATTAAAGCCTCCTGTGCTTCTGCATGAACCAGTCAGACATCTCTAGGATGCCTTCCCCTCCTCTCATATCAGAGCAGGCTGCTGCTGAGAGGAAAGAGGCAGGACTCCTTCCTGCACAGTGCAGGCCCCTGCTCTAGGTCACACAACCTCCGCTTCTTCATTGCACAACCTCACTTAGGCTTCTTGTTGATTTTCAGGAAAACAATCTTAAAAAGCACTGGAGTTACTCTTTTTAGTCAGGAAATACAGATACAACAAGTACTAAGGAAAGTCCTGAGAGGCTACCACACTCTATGAGCCTCATCCAGCCTTTTATTGGCTCAAAAGAAAGGCCCACGAGGAGACAGAAGTCTGGAAGGATCTTAAGGATCCCACGGTCCACAGCTCTCAGGCCCCTGTCCCCACACACATACCCGAGTGCTGTTCTGGGACAACGGAGGGCTTGCACTTTTGTAACTGCTACAGCCAGCATGTTCACACATTCAAACAAGTCTTTACCTCACGAGTGCCTCAAGCTTATACAAGACAGCTATGCCCCTTGCCAGGCAAACAAGGTAAATGAATGATGGTTTGAATCAAGTCAAATAGGACCATTAAAGTGATTTATGTATGACATGAGCAAAACTCATCTCCAAAGGGACAGTTCAAACATCTGAAAGCTAAATATGTCTTGTTGCTACAATTTTTTAGGAAATGAAGGAATTCCATGCTAAATTCATCATGTAATGAACATCTGTACTGCTGGCAGAGCTCTTGCTCCTTCTTAAAGCCCGTGGGGCAATGACCCCTTCCCACTCTGCTCTTTAGAGGCCAAGAAAGAGCTGACTCTCAGGGACTTAGCTCCTCTACAAAGGAACCACATCTGGCCTTTGAAGCAGGACAACTGTACCATCTGTGGAGCTGTCCTGTCACTGAAGACCATCAAGTATCCCTGTCCCCGCCTACTCGGCCACTTTCCAATGTCCTCAGTGACAAGGTCTCCCTCCCCTGGCAGAGAGGAATACTACACATTCCCAGCCTCATCTCTTCACTTCCCCTCTGAGTTTAGAGGACGCTGGCTGTACTGTGTTGTGCTGCGGGCAACACCCAAGTCATCCTGAGTCCTTGTTCCTTGTCTCTTCATGGAGGATGGCACTGCCTCCTGGTGTATCTGCACATGCTGATTGCTGCCACCCCAAAATTCATCACAGCCTAACAAAACCCTTCATTTTGGCCCAGAGACATTCAGACTAGTGTCTTTACTTTAGATCATTTATTGAACCAGGACCATTTTTATATCATCTTTTTCTCATATTTTTAAATTTAGCAATCATTCTTGAGAATGTTAAATGTACCTGAGTTCCTTCATCTCCTTTAGAAGTACGATCTAGACTGCTCCTAGACCACTGAGGGCCACATTCCCACTATATCTGAGTAGAGTCAAGGGGCACCTGCCAGCCCACAGCCACAATGTCCAGCTCAGGACTGTGGCACAAAAACTGATCCAGGGTTCCACCCCTGCTGAATTTACTTCATCTCCACATGCATGGTGCAGTAAAGGTCACTTCTCATGCCAAAGTAAAAGTTATACTTTTGGATAAAAATGGAATGATGGCAACTTTATTTTTTATTGTCATAACCACAACTGTCACAAAAGCAAACCACTGAGCCGTCACAAAGCGCCGGGCGCCCTGAGCGCTTACATGCGGTCCATTACTTAATGATTTGGAGCAGAAGGGCTAGCCGGAACTTTCATCACAGTTGGACACATTGGAGGTGTCTGCTGGCCATGGCCCACAAGCAGCGTGAGCTCCGTTTCTCAAGCTGAGGCAAGTGGAGCCTTTCCTCCTGTGTGCTCAGGTGGACCATGGGCTTGAGCCACGGCTGGCACCCAAGACCATGACAGCACAGGGTGCTGATGCTCTACGAAAGCAAGTGATGGAGTGGCTGGCATAAATAGCCTGGTCATGGTGTCTCCCAGACATCAGTCAGAGTTGAGAGTTGAATGGTTCACAATGATACTGGAAATAGTGTATTTTCCTAAAAATTTACTGTGTCTAGTGTTATAGTAAAACTGTTTAGTAAAAAAAGACAGACTCAAAACTCCTCTTGCCTTTTATGTTGGAAATTAGTTTAATATCTACAGTACTGAATACATTTTATTGGCAATGAGAATAGTTGATCAGGGCCCCTTAATGTGTGCTGTTTGTTGTTTGTTTCTCAAAGAACAGAAGCTGACATTTCTCCACAAAAATTGAGTAAGTTATGAACTAGAGGGGAAAATGACCTCTAACAGGATGGCCCCTTCCACGGGTGCCCCTGTCTTGGTGCTGACAGCCCCCATTGAGCAGCCTCTTTCTCAACTTGAAATCTACATTAATCACTGGAATATGAATGTGTTGCTATCATGAGATGAATGTGATTGATTAAATGGCCTTAAGTAGGTATCTTACCTTGGTCTTAAAATTTGTTATCTGTTTTCTTCATTGTATGTGTTTATTAATACCAGTAAAAACAGATTATCACACATCTTCCATAAAATGATTGTGATAGAAATGTCACTTAGTGTGTACGATGATGCGCCACCTGCCGCAGACATCTTGGGACATTACATCATTCTAAGTGCAGTACAGGGCAGCTGGGTTCAAGTCCAACTTGACTGATGTGGGCTCCCATAAAAGCTGTTACCAGTGAAGGCAAAAAAATAAGAATTTGCTCTACTAAAGGAATAAGAAATGAAGTTACAAACACTTAAATCACATTAATTCCTTCACAGGCCTTTTGTCATGCAAATGTGTAAGTTTAATCTAGTCTCTTGGTTAGGGTGATGTAGTACCATGTAATCAATTATTCCAATATAAATTTATTTATCACATATACATTTTTCAAGAATCTGAACCACAAGACCTAAAAATGTCTTGGAATACCAGCCCTATGGGAACCTTTATTTTTCTCAATCGAGTGTAAGGCAAGGAAAGCCATATATAAGCATGTATAAGCTAAATGAGCCAAAGGAGGGGCCAGTCCAGTCTAGACAGCCACCATCACACCTAAGCCAGCCCACGGGCTCCCAGTATCACAGACCTCCACACCCCACCCACCTGCGACAGGCACAGCCCTGCTGCCTTATGGACATTCCCTATGCTCCCGCAGTGCTGATACATGTTAGCCTACCTGTTCACCTACAGTGCTTGACTGACAGGAAAATTCTGTAAAAAGGAATTCTAGAGATTTTTATATAAGCCACACAAAAGCAGCTGAATGGAGAACACTTAAGTAATTTAAAAGATTTTATACAAGGAATATGCAATTGAAGGGTCTGTGTACCACCTTCCAAATACAGGAGGGTGTAAGGATTTAATGTACTGCATCCACAGTACAAATGCACTTGGACACCTACCACTCCGCAGTTCTCAGCGGCTATAGCCAGAGTCAGCCTAATGACTGTGATGCACCAAAGGTTTTCCACGTTCCCAACTGAGCAGCAGTCACACTTGGCCAGCCCAGCTGCTGTTACCTCTGCCCTCACTGTGCTCGCCTTTCCTACACAGCCCTGACCATCAGGGACAACAGACAAGACCACGACAGCCTCAGTGCTTTCTTTCTCTGGTGTCTCAGAAAATCTCAACCAGTGAGTGAACCAAGTATGATGCAAGGAAAACATCATTAAAAAATATGTATAAACACTAACGTAAGTAAAAAGGATTACAGAACCAAACCTTTATTTGTAATGTTTTTATTTGGAATTGCACAAAACTTCTCATTTAATCTTTAGAATGCTAACCTGAGGGGAAATTGTATAAAATTTGCCTTTTCACATGCAGTACGCACATGGATAAAAGCTCAGTGAAGAACTGCTTGTGTCCCAGTGTGAGACATACTGTATCATCTACACATAGCGAACTGCATGCCCACCCCAGCTCGACTGTGGGACACTTCTGACTAAGACTGAGCTGGTGTGAGTTGGCAAGGAAATCCCGAGAGAGAATCAGGGTAGACTGACACCACTGCTGAGGTTTAGAGTGTGGATAGGAAAGCTCTCAGGGTACCCCAACAGGCTGGCCAGATCTCGGACCTTCACTCACTTACTTGTAGGCCCAGCCCCAAAGGGAGGAAACAGCTAAGGCATCTACACTAGGGACCTCATATGGACCATGGCAGAGTCCAGGCCAGAAATGATGCCTTCACCTAGAGAAGGAGGGGCCTGTCCATCTCTACCTCAATACCAGGCTCCATTGAAGTCCAAGACCATCACAGCACAAGTATCAGAAAAACAGAATTCATGTCCACAAGGGAAAAACACAAAACCATGGGGGTCACAATAATAAGGAATTTAAACTGAAAGTAAGCTGCTCTATGAAGGTAGCCACCAAAATCATGATACCAAACTACCTTGGGACATGAAGCATTACACCTGCCTTTGGTGGCTGACTGCCGATTTGGCAGTGCCACCCAGACATTACACCACCTTCGTGGCAGCAATAGCCTCAAGAGAGCCACTGCTCTGCTACTCTGGACTCAGCAAGTCCAGAAAACAGGAGTCATGGTCCAGTGGGAGCTGGAAGGGCCTCCACACTCCAGTGCTGAATGTACTAGAACTCAAAGGACCAAAAGCACAGAGCACTTGGGGACCAAAAAACTCTGTCTTCCCTCATGCCCCTGAGAGCCCCACTTCCCGCACGGTTTAGGGTGCACTGTGAGCAGTGTCAGCCCAGCCAACACTGTGCATTCTGTGAGAATCAAGAGTGGACTGGTTCATGTGAGAGACCAGAGCATGAGAGATTCAGAACACACACAGCAAAACGCACTGCAAGAACAATTAAACTACATCAAAAGTGAAGGCACATTTATATACACAGTCGGTGTGCTTACATTCAAAGTACTCAAGTAGACTAACAAGGTGCACATGTTCTTTTTCGTGAATTTTAGACAGTTAAGACCTAAGCTCACCTCTACCTATGGAGGACACCAATGTTGTGCTAAGCCTAAGTTTCACTCACACTGAACTTGAGCCACTACAGCCCTTGTGGAGCACCACAGAATCATTGTCATCATGGTTTTACCTCGTTCTCAGTTACAGATGCAGAAGGAGACGAACTTTTGCTAAACCCAAGAGTGGAAGACGCTGCCGCAGAAGCCCGATTTCGCTTCTTCAGGGGTTTGCACGCATCAGACAGATTTTTTGTCACTGTAAAATAATTTTGTTTTATAAAGTTTAAAATCCTAAACCTTCATATATGTTTTTTTTAAAGCCTTACCCCTTCACTGCTTTAAAATTATCCCTCAAGTAAATGAAACCCTATAGATCAATCTTCTGGGTTCTAAATGCAAATAAAAGCAAGCAGGTGGCATAATGAGTGCCCTCCCTCTACGGGCCCACACCATCAGCCAGGGACCAACCCGGCCCCCATGTCTGCTGCCACCCCCCCACCCCCCGGCCCTCCCACCTGGCTATGCTGAACCAAACTTTCACAGCATTTCATCCAGAAAGTTTAGTGTGTACCTCTAAAAGTTTTAAAATAGCAATACCAACTATTGTACTTAAAAATAACAATCCCTTATCATCAAATATCCAGTCAACTTTCACATTTCAGCAGAGCACTTCATCCGGGGCATGAGAAACAGCCTTACCAGGCTTCACACCAGCCCTTCTCCAGAGATTTCCTTATAAGCCAGAATTGGAGAGGGTCAGCCTTCTTTGATAAGCTATCCAAGTATCTCAACAAGATAATTAATGAAAAGTACAGGGGGTCTGAGTGCTTCTTTATTGTTTTGATAGTTATTTTCCATAAACATTTTAAGCTTGTTTCTTTAAGCAATGAGTTGAAACACTAAACATGACTTTTTCTCTTAGCCAATACACATCCAAACAGAGTACAGCAATTAATAGCAACAACTACTATCATTAGTAAGAAACCTAAGCTTCTGGTTTGAATCACTTCTTCAGTAAACTTTCAAATTAAAAACAGTAAGGTTTGAGAATCAAAAAAAGCAACTTCAGTTAAATTGGAACACTGAACAATGTACGTGCAATGTGTTTTCTGCTTACAGGAATCCCCATTCCTGTCCTAAGCTCTAGCCTCCTGGCTGAGGCCTGGGGAGCCCTAAACCCTCCTGGCAGCCCTGAAACCTCTATCCCCCCTTCGGCTGTCCCAGAGGAGGCCCCAAGGGCAGGAGCCTCCAGCATGGCTACCCCAGGAGCCTCACCACATTACCTGCCTGGCTCTTGAGTGAGGAGGCCACCTCCATGGCCTTGTAGGAGCTTGTCCTGGCCATCTTGTCAGTGCTTGTCTCTCTCTGTCATTTAATAAAGGAGAGAAAAAAAAAGGGGGAAAAATCTAATGTGAATAGATACAGGTTGGTGAAATGTGTGCAGTGGTGCTTGTTCCTCAGGAAGCACGCTCTGCATACCACATCCACACACCCTAGGCTGAGCAACACCCCCACTCCAGCAGGGTCCCATGTCGAGATGCCACAGCCCTTTCAAGGTGACATGGCCCAGGATCTGTGTCTGCCCCAAAGCAAACCACAAAGCACAGGACACCTGGCCTTTTACATCAGTGCCCAGTCAAAGCAAAGTTACCCTGAAAAGTTAGCGCCAACTCTTTTAGTCTCACTTGCTGCTCTGAAAACTCCAAATTTTGAGACAAATTCCAGAACTACTCACAAGATCATCAATAAAATACTTTTCACAACTGAGAACAGGAAAAAAAAAAAAAAAAAGAAAGAAAGAAAGAAGGAAAAAAAAAGAAAGAAAAGAAGCAATCATGAATCCCCGAGTGCCAGTATTGTGAATAATAGAGTTGGAAAGGCCCTCTTTCAAAAGCACAGGGATGGTACTGCCTGGCGGTCACAGACCACTCTTCTCCTGGAGACAGGGTCCCTGCACCTGCACTTCATCCCAGCCACCAGCCTGGATCAGGGTGCTCCTTCGAGAGGGGCAAAGATTGTGCATAGTACCTGTGATAGAAGCACACCAGAAGGAATAACCTCCACAAGGAACCCCATGGAACAGGTCTCAATGCTCAAAAGGCCAGACCTTTCGGAACACCATCACTTCCCTCATCGTGACTTCCTTATATTGATTAATAAAAACCATGCGCACCTAGCTACTTAATGCAAACTTTGATATTTCAAATGCCCAGGGTCACACATGTTTTTGATGTATCCTTACATAAATACTTCAAAGCAACCAATTCCAGTGGAATTGCCAATAAAGGGCTGTTTAATGGCTGGTGACCAGAGGAAACATGAAGTATGGAGCTCCTGGTAACTGCAACTTGAGTGACTCACTGACTTTCACCTCACTTAATGCTAGGCCTTTGGTCACTAGACAACCTCATCTCCAGGTGCCTTGGAGAACACTCTGGTGGCCAGGAGAATGGAGCAGAGCCTTCCTGCTCTCCTCAAATGCATACAGCTTTAAAGAATTCAGATTGTGTGATGTACAAAGGTGCACTTCAGCAACATGTGATATTTATTTTTCATTCTTAAAAGGCAAAAAATGTAAATTAATTTCCATCAGTAAAGGACAGCAGCAAGCTTTGCTCAAAACCATAAATATGCAACTAATCTGTGTGAACTATTTCTGCAAATTCAAATATAAAGTATAAAGTCTTGGGCAGGGAATTCAGTAGACACTTGTCCAGCATCTTTAAGGTCTTCCATCCCTATCACCACCTCAAAAAGGAAAAACTAAAAAGCCCATTTAAACTCCCATTCATGACAAGTGAACTGGACCCCAAAAAACAGTGCTCACAAAGGGCTTGGTCTGCAGCATGGCTGCACTCCACATTAGTCAGAACCACCACTTTTCCACAGCCTGGATGGGAGTTGGCTATACCACAAAGATACCAGGCACATTCTGTACCCTGACAGGGAGGCTGGGCTGTTGGCCCCCTTTGCCACCATCCTGTTGCACAGCAGTTTCCCAGCCAGCCAACAATACCATGAGTTATTAACAACATGGAATCTTTTAAATGCCTCTATAATGGATTTTTTTTTTTTTTTTTTTTTGTGGAACCAGAGATTGAACTCAGGCCCTTCGCTTGCCAGGCAAGCACTTATTCTACTGGGCTATCTCCCAGCCCCTTCTATGATGGATTTTAATTGGAGTACATAACATATCTCTAATGCACTGCCATGTCAACTAATTATGTGTTTTTATAATTAGTAACAGTGGTAGTATTCTTTTGCCCATTGAACCCAGAGCTGCATGCATATTAGACAAAGGCTCAACCACTGAGCACAAGAAAGATTGCTAATGTACAGTTTTATCCAATTAAAGACGAAGTACTCAGTATTTGGATACCACTTTCTCAGCTACAAGCACTGGAGCTACACACACAATTCCCTATTAACAGACTTCCTTTGGGTATCTCCCTGTGCAGAGCCTGGGGCACACTGCCTGGCCCTGAGCACACCCTGAAAACCACAACACACATGTTCTCTAGGGGCAGATACACTAGAACATAATTACCTTCCGAAGACTGTGCTTGTCAGTCCTGAGTCTCTTCCTGGGTGTATCCTCGATGTCAACATCTTCTGGAACGTCCTCTGTCCTCTTTGTGTGATGTCTTTTTTTCCCATTTACATTACCTTGGAACGGGGTTTGGAGAAACACACATGAAAACCACTCAACATCCCAAAAGAACGCAACCTCAGCTGGATCATTCAGCTGCAACAGACTGCAACGTGATTTCACAGCCATGCTAACTGGGATCAGCATTTTACATCACAAGAACTGGGGACTGAAAATACTTTACCTAGAAATTATACCAGTGTTTGTTATCATTTCGATGCAGCATAGCATTCAACTTAAAAATAACCTAGTATCTTTAAACATCTTTTACTGAGACTTTAAAGACTAGTAGATTTAAAGAGAACCTAAAGTGCAACCTTCTTCTACCCATACACTCCCCTAAAGAGCCATTTTATTTTATTTTATTTTATTTTATTTTATTTTATTTTATTTTATTTTATTTTATTTTATTTATTGGAGGGCTGTGGAGATAGCTCAGCAGTCTAAGTGCCTGCCTAGGCAAGTGCAAGGACCTGGGTTCAACCCCTGGTACCACACGCCATGCCGGCCCCACCCCTGGGCACACTGAGCCAGTCACCAAAACCAGGTGTGGCGCACACCTGTAATCCCAGCGCTGAAGACGCTGAAACAGGTGGAGTCTGAACTGCGTAGTGAGACCCTCTATCCAATATATACATATACATATATATATACACACACATATATATACACACATATATATACATATATACATCCAATATATACATGCATATACATATATATACATATATAATCCAATATATACATATATATACATATACATATATATACGTATGTATTTCATACAGTGTCTCAGACTCAGACTTGTAGTGATCCTTCTGTCCCAGCCTCCCTAACACATGGATGTAGTGGCATGCGCCACTACACCTAGTGTCAGGGATCATACTCAGGTCCTTGCATTTGTCAGGAAGGTACTTAGACCACCAAGCTATAAAGAGCCATTTTAAACAGCAACACTATGTCTGGGTCTGCAAACTACATACAGGCTTTCCATACATCTACTTTACTATGCCACTTTCTGGGTCCCTAGGAAGACCCCACATGTGACAATGTATCCAAATGGAGCCAACCTAGGGCAATAAAACTGTAGAGTGTAGAGAAAAGGTTGCTTTGAATATGCCAATGTGCACAGAAGTGCGGATCCAGAATTTTCATTTGTACAAGTGCTTTTCAGAAGTTCAGGGTTTCTTATTAATAGACTTCCCATCAAGTTCTTATGGAAGGACACTGTCATCCTCAAACTCACTGCCTGTGGGGACTCAACACACCTGCATAGGTGTGCTCGGCCTGGGTCCAGCAGCCGCAGGAAGAGGCCCACACAGCCACCCTGGCTCTCACTGCTGGAGAAGCCTGGCCATCAGCCCCCACCAGGCTCCAGTCCTAGTCACCCACTGCAAGCAGCTTCCAAGGCCACATCAGGAAGAGGCCTGCAGAGCAGAGGACAGCAGGGTCTTCTCAGTACTGCTTGAGCTCCAAGCATGCAGCATAGCCAGCCTAACAGACTCTCCTTATCCATGTGCCCTCAGCAGCCCTGCCTATAATGCAACAGGCACAGACACTGCAACATCATTCTGCCACCAGGCTTCCCAGGGTAAGGCGAGTTCCTGGTCCCTTCTCCGAACACTGCCCCTGGTCCTCCAGAGAGGCTGCAGCCCAACCTTACAGAAGAACTATGGCCTCTGCTGGAAATCCTACACAGTGAGCAGCCAGATAGGTGATACACAGAGAAGGCACAACAAGCCTGGAAGGCATTGGACTTGCCTGGATGTCAAGACTCGAAGCCATCCAAGAATAGCACGCACTTGACCCCCATCATAAGGACCCATCATTCCTCTCCCCGCCTACTGCATGCTCAGGGACAGCCCAACAGCAAAGCTCGACATACACAGATCAGCCCACACTTGCTCAAGAATAAGCTGACCCGCTGTGAGAACCTCACTCCTTTTTAAACTAGCTACTATGGAAAGGAAGCACATCTCTTGAAGCATACAGATGACACAGGGTGAAGTGAATCTGCCTTCTCAAGAACATCCACAAACCCCAATGCCCTTGATATTCTGTAATACCTGCAAGGAATACTGATAAAACTGCACAGAATTCAAGGTGAATGTAATTAGCAGCTATGGAGACCAGGGAAACCCTGGTGAGGTACTGCCATGCGTAGGGGGCCACTGTCAGTGCACAGTGCAGCTCCCAGAGCATCTGGAACCTGGCCTTTGTTAGGTAGGTCTGCAAACACTGAGTCCCGGGCCTCTCTAGGGTCCCTCAGAGATGAACTGAGAGATGCAGATGATCCTGTGTGGTAATTAATACCTCAAATACCTCACATTTACTTTCATGTGAAAAGGGCAGTTTCCATTCCCATGGGCTTAGGTGCAATGGCACACACTTCGATTTGTGTGCCAAGTCCAGGGATATGGCTCAGCAGCACAATGCCTGTCTGGCAAGCATGAGGTCCTGAGTTTTATTTCCTGTACCAAAAATTTTTTTTCTCTATCCACTGTGTGCCAAAACACAGACAGATCATATACTTGACTGCCACAACTCCTCTTCTCCACATCTTATTGTTTGAATCTCTCTTGCTTTGCCTAAAAGAAGTACTTTTCATGTTTTAAAACTGACAGCCCAGGAATAATCAAAGGATACCCCAAGTTTAAAGTCAATTTGGTCACCTCCCCTATAGGCTCCCAGGCAAATGGGCCAGGATGTCCACTTCAGGCCCAGAGCCCAGTCACATAGGCAAGTCCCAGCAAGAGACAGGGCAACAGGCTCCGGGCCACCCCAGCATGGCCAAGCTTAGAAGCTTAGAAACTGCCTGGCTAGGGGCCGGGGAGATGGCTCAGTAGAATAAGCACTTCCCTAGCAAGCATAAGGGCCTGAGTTCAATCCCCGGTTCCACAAAAGAGTAGCAGCCATTAGGTCTACAAAGGAGGACCAGAGGGTCTGACAGAGAACTTGGTGACAAGGGAGCAGCACAAGCAGCTGGGCTTATCCTATGGAGACCATGTGCACTCTGGCTACTGGCCACAGACCATACTTCCACCAGCCCCTACGTAGAGCTCAGCTTGCTCCCCTCCACATGTTACACCTGAGCACGGCATAGCACAGCTGTATGCATACCAGGATCTTCTTCATATGGGGCTGAGGTCACAAGGGCAAACTTGGTGTTATAGCGAGCTTTCTGTTTTTCATTGAGCATGTTCCACTGGGATCCCAGCAATTCTTCAATCTCCTCACCTGATGCATCTGGGTGCTCAGCAATGACCTGAGAACACAATTCAGAGAATGGTAAGAGCCCTTACACAGACAGCTCATTTTGTGTGCTACACAAAATCTCATGCATAGACACTGAAAGCTCAGTATGTGTCATGTTTATTGTCCCATTATGGAACCATGTCCCTAAAAAAGTTTCCAATTAAAACAGCTCTTAACTGATGCTGTGATTCATTGAAAACTGAGGTAAAAATACCAATAAATGTAAAAAAAAACCTATACTTTTCCTTGGGGCTGGAGATAACTTGGCAGTCTAAGCACCTGCTTGGCAAGCGCAAGATCCTAAGTTCGATCCCTGGTACTGCATGCTATGCCAGCCCCAGAACCCTAGGGGCCATGCTGGCCCAAAACCACCCATGGTGGTGCATGCTTGTAATCCCAGCACTGGAAAAGCTAAACTGATAGGAGGATCACTATGAGTCCAAGCTGCATACTGAGACCCTGTATCAATAAAAAATAAACCTATTCTTTTCCAAAATCACTTGAATCATCTGTAAGTCAGTTTTCTAGGCATCCTTGAAAAATCAGCCACACAGCAAGCCCCACAGAATGAGCAAGGACCTAGGCAGGCTCCCTCACTGTCCATGCACCCTGAGCCCTGGACAGGTTCTGAAGATAGTTTACCTATGTGTACCCTGCCCTGCCACAATGGGCCCTCCAGCCACTGGGCATCAGCACCCAAGGAGGACACTAGAAATGTGGGCTCTACCTCCTCCCCCCAGAAATCTGCTTTTTCACAAGGCCTCCAGCAGGACTATGTTCACCATGACACATAGTAAGCGGCCCTCAATTTGGCAACAGATAAAATAACCTAAGGAGTGTAAAGCGTATTGTGGCAGGGACTGCCCAAACCTGGTGGTCTGACCTCTGCATCCCAAAGGCTTCCCATGGGCTTCCAGCATGCCCTAGATGTGCTCACTTTGATGGCACCTAAACCATTGTGAGTTAGACAGGCACTAACAAGGAAACTGCACAAGGGCCCTCGGACATATGATTACACATGAGTTAAGAACAATTTTTGTGGTTTTCAAATGCTGAAAAAAAGTGTTTTATCACATGGAAAAAAATAACAGTAATTCAAAGCTCAGTGCCAAACACAAGATTTCAGAGAACTTGCCACAAGCTTGTGCTGTGGCTGTGCACGCCCTGATGTCAGGACAGAGCCTCACTGACTGCAGAGCCTGCAAGCACTAACCAGGTGCTCTCAGAACCACACTGGTTCCAGGGCTGGTTCTTCCACTGAGTTTTGTGAACTTGACTGGGTAAAGGTACTGTCTCTACTACACCTTGTGAGATGAGGGAGCTATCAGACATCAGTAAGTTGGTGCACAGCAGCTACACCATGGCCTGGACCTTCCACCTGCCCAGCCAACACAGCTCTTTAGTCCTGAGCCCTTGGTCACTGGGAATTAGTCATATGATCACCCTCTGCCCTGGTTCCCTGTATGAACAATAAACACCCTCACTCCATCTGCCTCTCCAGATCAAAGTGAGAGGCAGCCTGCAGCCCTCTCCACCTGCACACTTATGACCTCCCAGTTTCTATGGCTCTAAGAGGAGTCTAACCCAACGCAACCCTTCCTTGTCCTCAGGTCCCGCTGCTACCATATCATGCCCTGCTGTTCCTAGCCCCACGCCCCACTCTCAGCCACCCAGCTCTGTGTCCTCTACCTGCCACCTCACCCCGCCCAATTCCTCAGGGCCCTTCTAGCTTCAGCCCCACAGGGCACATTCATTTATTGACCTGTGCTTCCTGGGTCCCAACCTCTGCCCTTGGAGCCTCATCCTCACTACTGCCCTAGTGCCCTTAAGCAGAATAAGCATGAACAGATATTTCCAGGCTCCTCACAGGCATGCTTGCTTGGCTCCTGCCTCCTGCTGAGCAGGCTGGCTCCACTCCTGACTTCAGAACCTCAGATTAGAGTCTCAACAACCACTTTCCTGCTCTCAATGCTGTCTATCCACATCATGACACTCCCAACCCAAAAGGTCTCTTCCTGGAAACAACCATCCCATCACAGCTCGCCCTTCCTGGTGTGGCCTCTCCCTGCACCCCAGCCCCCACTATGACTGCACAACCAGCACTAGTTTTCTCTTTTTCTCCCACTCACGCAAGAGCTCTGTCTGTGTGGCAGCCTCTACATGTCTCAGGCCACTTCTGCACAGGATAGATAGGTCACTAGAAGAGAGCAGCACCACCCTATACCAGCGACTCACCATCCCTCCTGGCATATCTCTGACCTACATGCTCTGAGGTCAGCAGTGAAAGGATCTTTCAGTAACTTAGGTTGGTAATGCCATGAACACATGTGCCAATCTACATAACAAAGCAGCATCCAGGTGTCCTCTGACCTACAATCTTTCTACTGAGGATGGAATGAAAGTAAAGTGCACTTAGTAGAAACCATACTCCTAATTTTGAATTCTGATTGCTTCAGGGTCCTCTCAGGCTGTGCTGGGTAGTACGTACAATACACATAGCTCCAGGCAGCTCCACAGCCCAGAGGGGAACATGACCCTCAGAAGCTCCTGCAAGGCTGAGCTGTGTGGCCTTCGGCAGGGTGGGCAAATTCATGCATTTTTTACTTATAGTATTTGCAATTTACAGTGGATTTATCAAGACATACCCATGGTACACTGAGGAGTATCTGTATGTAGCACAACTCTAACATACACATGTGGCACACTCTGGGCCTGCTTCCTGCTGCATCACCTCACTAGGAAGGAGGATGACTTTAAACTTACAAGCTCAGCAGAGATAGCTATAGACAGGTATAAATTATGCACACCTACCTGAGAAGGCCATTATAGCTTTCAGGCAGATTCTTCACAATAACATCTTGGCAAGACACCTAACCCACAGTAAGCACATCACCATGGCTACTTCCTAATGTCTAGTAAACTATTTCAGGCAAACCAAAAAATATATGGAAAACAATGACCCACAGACGCATGCACAAGTCATTGCTATGTTACCATCCAGGGCTGCCACCCCTCCTAGGTTGCCCTCCACAGCCTGCACACCTACTGCAGTTTCCTTTCACCTAGCTTTCAGAGGATGCCTGCTGCCACGGCCAGCAGCCATCTTCTAGGACAGGCTGTAAGCCACCTACAGATACTCATGCCCCTAGCTTAGCAGGCCTGGACTTGTACTTGGTGCCACAGTGAATATGGTGGTGTTTATTTCCAGGTCCAGGATGAGAAAGACTGCCTGGCCCTTTCCTGGATCCCCTGCTCTGGGGGAAGCCAGGCCCCTGATCCAGGAGGGCCATGTGGTGAGGAACCAGGGCCTCCTGCTGGCACCCAACTGAGGACCTGGAAGCAGGCCCTTGGGATCCAGCCTCATAGGATGCAGCCCCTGTTGACACTTAATTGCATCCTTGGGAGATACTGTGGCCTTACTACCCCACCAAGCTTTTCCAACCTCTTCTTCACCCACAGATTCAAGATGGTAAGTGCTGCTGCTGCTGCTCTCCAAGCCACTGTCTGGTGGTAACTTGCTATGCACAACCAGTAACTAACAAAGGCACACACAAAGGACTTGAGATAAAACATTCACCCAACTCAAATGAAGTTTTCATTTTCAGCATAAGATCAGGACTACAGAAGGTGAAAAAGACTTTACAACTTGGAAACTCAAGTCAAAATCTGCTAAGAAGGGGCCAGGGACATGGCCCAATAGAATAAGTGCTTCCCTGGCAAGTACAAGGGCCTGAGTTCAATCCCCGGTTCCGAAAAAAAAAAAAAAAAAAAAAAAAAAAATTCTGCTAAGAAAACTGCTGCTACACTGTCCAGCCCAATAATGGAGAACCTTTTTGAGCTTTCAACAACAAGCAGCTGGCTGTGCTGTGTCCCAGGTTTCCCACCACTGACCTAGGCTCTGCATGTGCACACGTGGGACTAAGAATTGAATCCAAGCTGTTGCACTGAGCTGTGTCCCCAGGTCCCACTAAAGCAGAGTTACCTAGGCAGGGCTCGAATTTGCAGTCCTCTTCCCTCAGCTGCCTAGGGTGCTACATTATAGGCCTTTGCCACCACAGCTGCTGCCTCAGGCTTTCTCATGGACAAAGACCCCCAAGGGAGAAACTGAAGGAGATGGCCCACCCAGCGGAAGAGCCACTGCAAGAAGTTCAGGACTTTCCTCCTCACAAGGAGGAAGTTGGAAATGGACCTCTAACATGAAACCACCTTTGCATGCCTGAGCCAAACCCTACAGACTGCCAACTCACAATTTCCTACAATACCCACAACCACTCAGCTACACAGCTCTGTCAAATGCCTGCTGGTCTTGCACTGTGCCATATCACCTGCCACAAACAGGTGCTGGCCAAACCTCCAGTGGCAAGGTTTGAAAAATAGGTGCTATTTGTGACTGGTACCTTAATCACCCCCATGAAGTTGGGAAACCTCTAAACAGAAAATTCCCAAGTGAAATTAAACACTATAATAAAAAAACTTTTGTGCTACATTACAACCCACTCACTTCAAGTAACAGTGAACTAAAGAGGTAGCTTAGCTCTACTATAGAAATGAGCCTTTACTACCAAACAGATCATGTAGTAAAATTACTTTTTTTAAATTATATATTTGTATTTTAGGGAAAGGTCTACAGGGTATTCAGGGTCTCACTACTAGACTGGACTTATAGCGATTCTCCTGTTTACAGCCTCCCAAATGGTGGGATTACAGGCCTGCACCACCACGCCCAGTCTCAACTGCCATGTCAGCATGTCTCAGGGCAGGGCCAGCATGGCAAGCCCAAGGATTGAACTCCCGCTGCCCCCTACACCTGCTTGGAGGCACTTTAATCCGCTCAGCTATTCAGTCAGCCCACAGTAAAATTACTTAAATGCTTTAATCCTAGGCATAGGGGCACACACCTGCAATCCCAGCACTCAGAAGGCTGAGGCAGAAGGATGGCAACAACTCAGAGGCCAGCCTAGGCTATACTGTGAGTTTAAGGCCAGCCTGAATTGCATAGTGAGACCCTGTCTTCAAATACATACATACATGCCTGTTTTTTTTTTTTTTTTTTTTTTGTCTTTTTGAGACAGGGTCTCACTGTGCAGTTCAGGCTGGCCTTAAGCTCACTTTGTAGCTCAGGCTGGTCTTGAACTCACAACAATCCTCCTGCCTCAGCCTCCCAAGTGCTGGGATTACAGGTGTGCGCCACCACGCCCGGCTGACCATGCCTGTTTTAATCACTGATATATTACTGTCCTTTTATATCTCATGGCATAAGCTTATGAATGAGTATGCTCATATCAGACACTCTCCAGAGCTGGATATCAAGCTGTAGAGCTCCCAGCAGGTTGGCTCAGCATACCTTTTTCTTTTTTAAGAAAATGCATTTGGTACAGGGTCTTACTACGCAGCTTGGACTCATAGTGATCCTCCTGTTTTAGCCTCCCCAGTGCAGGGATTATAGGCATGAGCCACCATGCCCAGTCTGGGTGACCAGCTCAGCACACCCAGAGGTGGGGTCAGCATGGCATATGGTGCTGGTGATCAAACCCCAGTCCATGTGCTTGCCTAAGCAGGCTGAGCTATCTTGCACCACCTCTTCCTGGGAGAAGCTGGGCCAGAGACAAGGTAAGTGTCCCCAGGGATCAAGCTGGCTGTTCCCTAACAGTAGGTGTCAGATCCAAACCTCAGTGATGCTCACTGTTGAGAAGCAGATTTCTTGCACCAAATGACTATTCCTCCAGTTTAGAAGCTGTAGCAGGAAGCACTTCAGCACCCACCAGAATACTGACCTCATCCCGGTGCTTTTGACAGAAGACCAAAAACTGAGACACCGCATCTCCCTTCCTGTTCCGTGGAGTGGAGGCTGCAGCCTTCTTCCTCCCAGGGGGAGACCCGATGCCCCTTTTAGGCCCAGCCTCTGTGGATTTCTGCGGAGTGCTCCTCCCCTCACCAGCATCGCCCTCCTGGTTCTCCACAGGGCCAGCCTGCTTGATTCTCCGCCTCCTCTTCACAGGAACACCCACTTCCCTCGAGGCCCAAGGAGCTGCAGCTGCTGCATCCCCGACCTGAGTGGGCTCTGCTGTCTCTCCAGAGCCCTCGGAAGCAGCGCTGGCCTCCTTGGCCACCTGGGGGTTGAGGTGCAGCTGATCCCCCACGTAAAGGAAGGTGAACTTGGCCTTCCGCTCTTCCACCGACATGCCAGCAGCTTCCTCTGCCTGCACGATGCCCATGTCCCATTGGGCCCTCAGTTTCCCGGAAATAGGTTTCAACAGCTGTGAAGACAGATGTAGGACACTGGGAGTTTCATTACACGAACAGAAGACTTCAGTCATTTCAAAAGACATTTCTGTAGACTCAGATAAATTCAGAGATCAAAAGCTATTGAGAGCAACAAACTTAGTAGGTTTATCCAGAATTCAGCCAGCAACTACTGTTTCTTTAAACTGGAATTCCCATCACATTAACCAATGTAATCTGATATATTAAAGGAGATAAAAATTACAAAATGAATTATTTCTAAGAGTCCTCCAATGAATAAAAGAAAAATAAGTTGTCTCTAAAGACACTTCCCATATTTTATAGCATACTTAGGAAGAAGAAAACAGTGACAAACATAGTAAGCCATTTCAAACAGCTATAAGTTTAAAATAAGATAAAATTACATAAATAATAAAGATTAATATCTTGGTCTATGAGCTCACTGAAGGAACATCTACCACCTTGATTTTCTCGGCTTTCGTGGGTGCCTGCCTGGCACTTTCCTGGCATAACTTTTCAAACTGTCCTTCTCCTTCAAAAGCTACAAGGCTCTTCTCAAATATCCACGCTCTTTCTGGGGCATCACCAAAGAACTGTACGTGATACTGGCGTGCGCTCTTTTTCTGACCTGATTTTTAAAATAAAAGGTTAGAACATCAACATTAGAATTTGAGGGGGGGGGGATTAGGGTAATTGCTGTTTTGACATTGTTTTACTTGGAGCTGTGTGAGTTTATTAACCTCCAAATGCTCCATGCTACATCCCAAGAAGAAAATTCATTGAAAGAGAAGCCAAGTGTGATGGCCCACCCCTGTCATCCTAGCACTCAGGAGGCTGAGGCAGGAAGATCTCTAAGTTTAAGGCCAATCTGTGCTGCACAGTGAGGTCAAGGCAGCCTGGAATACACAGTGAGACCATGTCAACCCCCCACCCTAAGTTAATTTTAAAGGGTCTGAGGATGTAGCTAGTGTGAAGAGCCAAAGTACGTGAGGAGGGGCCGGGGAAATAGCTTAGTAAAATAAGTGCTTGCCTAGCAAGCTCAAGGGCCTGAGTTCAATCCCCGGTTCTGAAAAAAAAAAAAATACAAAAAACAAAACAAAGGGGTTGAGGAAGGGGATGGGACAGGCAAAGCTGCCTAGGAAGAAAATGACTGGGAGGTCCCTTCATCTCCTCCCTTTCCAACCTTTCGAGCTAAGACCAGACAAGGGCATGAAGGCCAGCAGGAGCAAGGGCTCCCCAGCTGGGAGGGCAGAGCCAGGACCACAGCAGCTCCACAGCACCACCTCCCCTCCAGGCAGGCAGAGGGTCACCAAACCCAAGAAGATGCAACCCAGGGGTGCATAAGAGCTGGCCTCAGAGCCTGCAAGGGAAGAAGGGTGCCAACAGCCCCTTCCCAAGGGGACTCCAGGAGAAACCTCACACCAGCTCGGGAGACCCCTGCCTCAGCCTCTCAAGAGTGCCAAGATTATGATTCCAATGCCCAAACTTCCAAGTTTTCTTGATGAATTTTATTTTCCCAGTTGTATTTTAAAAGTCCATGGCCAGAGAGATAGCTTAGTGGTTATAAACGTCTGCCTGGCAAGCATAAGATCCTGAGTTTGATGCCTGGTACAAAAAACCTGACTGCCCCAAGGGGCAAGTTGCCAGGCCAGAATCCCCACAGGCTCTGTACCCGATAGCCAGCCTCTTGACAAACAAGTCAGACACACAGAAAATCCAGGGCAGCCCTACAGGCCACTGGTAGAGCACAAGGAAAGAGACACCCAGCAGTAACACACATTGACTGCTATGGAAGGAACACAGGAAAGGAAACAAGCAGTCAGGTTTTTTTTGTTTGTTTTTGTACCAGGGATTGAACTCAGGACCTTACGCTTGCCAGGCAGACGTTTATAACCACTACACCGTCTCCCTGGCCCTGAATTTTTAAAATACAACTGGGAAAATAAAATTCATCAAGAAAACTTGGAACTCTGGGCATGGTGCCATAATGTTGGCAGTCTTGAGAGGCTGAGGCAAAAAGATCACAAGTTCAACCCCAGCCTGAACAACTCAGTAAAACCCTGTCTCAAAAAACAAAAAGGAGGGCCAGCAAGATAGCTCAGAAGACTAAGTGCCTGCTTAGGCAAGCACAGGGACAGGGGTTCAATCCCTGGCACCACATGCCACACTGGCTCTAACCTCAGGCATGCAGAGCCGCCACCAAGACACAGAGTGGTAGTGCATGCCTGTAATCCCAGCGCTGTGGAGGCTGAAAACAGGAAAATTACTACCAGTCTGAGCTGGGTAGTGAGACCCTGTACCAAATACATTAAAAAAAAAAGAAAAAAGATTTGGGGGTATATCTCAGTGTACAGGCCCTGAGTTCAATCCCCAGTACTGCCAAAAAATAAGATTGGAAAATAAAAAAATCTCTCCAAAAAAGAAATAGATTAAGATGAAAGATATCTATTTCCCATTAAAAAACCTGCAGGATCAATTCAGAAGTTTCAATGCCCAAATAATGCCTTCTTTGGAGAAATGAATAGAGAAACTCCCAAGAATTAACAGAAAATCATGCCTCGGGACTAAAACTCCCTCCTAGGCCTCACCCCACCCACACCCGGAGCAGGGTACATCTTCATGAAATTCCATGTCTGGTAGTGGGTGGAAGGACATAAGCCACATAAGGGGAGCAAATCACATAACAGGAAATGGACAGCTTCCAAAGTATCACCCCAACTCTGGGTTCTGGAAGAAAATTGAGCAGAGCCTTCTAAATGCTGAGAGGAATGATTCTCAATGCAAGATTAATCACATGTTCAGACAGAAAAGCAGCATTCTCTGAACCATAGGGACTCCAATTCACTTCCCTACACTACCCCTACTCCCACACACACACACTGGGGATTAAACCCAGGCCTCTTGTTTTTGAGAGAAGTTGCCAAGCAGAACTCCAACTCAGAATCCTCCTACCTCAGCCTCCTAGAGAGCTGGGATAGCAGGCCGCACCACCCTGCCCATCTGAGAAGGCCAAAATGTGCTCTGGGTGCTGCAGCACAGTGGCAGAATGATTGCCTAGTGGCCCAGCTCCACCCCCAGCACCACAAAGAATACAAAGAAAAGGTACAGAGACAGAAGACAACACAACACTACAGAAGACAATGTGAGTGACTCAGGGCAGTGTACACAGCACGGAGAGTTAGTGCCTCCAACAGCTGGGACAGCCAGGGAGCCCAGCAGGGAGGGGCACAAAGAGGTCTCCGTGTCAAGGGCAGGGAGCTGAGATGAAATTGCAGAGCAGGAGAGAAGGTAGGACTCACACACACAGATTTTCTTCTTCATGTAGAAAGAAAAAATAATATGTGGATAAATATAAACAGGACAAATTACATAAAGGTGAGGTTTGGGGTTTGGCAGTACTGAGCAACAGCAAGCTGCACCCCAGCCCTGTCTGAATTCTTCTGAGACAGGCTCTCCCTAAATTGCCAGGCTGGCCCAAACCTAGCCTGGACTTCCAGAGTAGCTGGGATTACAGGAGTACACCACCCCAGCAAGGCGAGCACTGGTCATGGAGAGAAATACTTGTAAAAAACTAAGGTTTTGACAGCAAAGTGTATAATTTTTTTTGGTGGCTGGTTCAGCCCACCCTTGGGGCGGAGCTAGCACGGCACTTGGTACCAGGATCAAACTGTGGTCCCGGAGCACTTGCCTAAGCAGGCACATTAGATTGCTGAGCTATCTCGCCAACCCCCAAAGTGTACAATATCTAAAGCAATAAATAACTCCAGGAAAACAGGTTACTCAAAATAGAAAAAGCAACTATGGTGCATAACGTGACCAGAAATGAATGATATTTACTGAACCAAAATTAATAATTTTTATTTAGTAAAATAGTGACTTAATTATACAGAGAGCTTGGAGAAAATGGTTGGAGAGTTTAATATTCATTTTTCTATAATAAAAACTTAACAGAAACTAAATACAGATGGTAGCTGTATTCATCACTGCACCCTCTGCCCCAGGAGCACACTTCCACTCTCTCAGAACCAGGTGAGGTAGCACAGGCTCATCACGCCAGCACTCTGGGAGTGCTCAGAGTTGAAAATCATAATTTCTGGGGAAAGGGGAATTTTCCACTATGAATCTTTCAATATCACTTTTTATTTTTTATTTATTTATTTTTTTTAATGTCTTTTTGAGACAGGGTCTCACTATGCAGTTCAGGATGGCCTTAAGCTCACTTTGTAGCTCAAGCTGGTCTTGAACTCACAACAATCCTCCTACCTCAGCCTCCCAAGTGCTGGGATTACAGGCATGCACCACCACACCCGGCCTCAATACCACTTTTTAAAGACACCTTTTGGTTTTTTACTACATTATTTAGTATGAAATCCTTTTGTGGGTTTTGCTTTGCTCTGCCTTTGTTTCTGCTTCATGGCAGTGGTGCTGGGGATCAAGCCTCATGCTGCAGAGGGGTTACAACTATAATCCCAGCACTTGGCAGGCTCAAACAGTAGGACTGCCACCAGCTTGAGGCCAGCCTGGACCATATAATGACTTTCTCAAAACATTGAAGAAGGGGTTGGGGAGATGGCTCAGTAGAATTGGCAAACACAAGGGCTTGAATTCAATCCCTGGTTCCATAAATAAATAAATAAATAAATAAATAAATAAATAAATAAATAAATAAATAAATAAATAAATGTAAAGTCTTTAAAAAAACATTGAAGAAAAAAAAAAAAAAACCTGCAGGGCTTCATACATGCCAGGTGAGTATTCTACTCCCTCTAGTACCATCTGACTTGTTTATGAGTGTGAAAATTTAATTTGAAAATGCTTAAGATTCAGGAACATGTCAAAGGATCTGTGACTTCTTCTATTACTTTATTTTGCTTTTTGAGACAGGGTTTCATTAAGGAGTTCAGGCTGGCCTTGAACTTGCATTGATCCTCCTGCCTCTACCTTTTGAGTACTGAGGTCACAGTGTGTGCCACCATGCCTGGCTAACTTTAACACTTTGAGGGAAGCCAGTCATGGTGGCACATGTCTACAATCCCAGCACTCTAGGAGGCTGAGGCAGGAAGATGGACAGTTTCAGTCCATCTTGGGCAGTATAGCAACATCCTATCTCAAAATAAAAAAAGAACTGGGAACATGGCTCAGTTTAAAGGCTCTAGGTTCAATCCCAAGTACTACTTAGCAGTTTTATAATGAGGAAATTTTACTGTACATGTAATGAAATAATATGGACTTAAATTGTGTCTATAAATGACACAAAAGATACTGACATCATAATAGAGAAAAATAAGATATTACTATAGTCAAATTTATAAAATAAAACATTTTTAAGTTCTTTCCAATCTATGAATTTGATAACATAACCTAATCTCCTTTTCTTTTCCTAATCTCCTTTCTGATGTCTTTAATATGCATAACATTCTTTAGTCCAGGTAGAGATGAGTTCACTGTTTGCAGCCAGCTGGCTCAGCACTGCCTTCGCACTCTGCCCTGTAGCACCTGATATACCAACTCCCTGCCTGTCTGAGTCTCTCCACTTGGCCTGGTGCCTCACTGAGCACTGTGCTCCCTTCCTCCCCACCACTGCTCATTTGGCCCTGGGGCACCCCAGCCTTCTCTGAGATGCTGTGGGGCCTGTCATGTTGACAACAGCTGCACACAGAATGGGCCCCACAAGAGACAAGACTGCCTGGGCTGATGATCCAGCAGGAAGAGCTGCCATAAAGATGCAGACAAGGGTGGTGGCCCAAAAGGAAGAAGGCACACAGCGCAGTCGCCAGGACAAGAAATCGGGCAGCTCCCTGGGAGAATGTGCACAGCATGACCACTGAGATTCCCAGTTCAGTCCCTGGGGGACACCAGAACCCCACAATAGGCAAAGTCAAAACTGCAGGAACTACCAGTAGAAAAGTCAGCCATTACCCCAATATGGTATAAACAAAGAAATCCCAGGCACTGTGGTATGCTGTGAGGATGAATGACATGAGCCAGAAGACCTGCTGTGTGGGACTGTGCTGTTCTCATGACCAGAACAGGAAGTGGCCCCCTGCATATGCCTGACACTATCCGATCAAGAGAGCAACAGACTCTACTTTCCTGTCACATTGCAACTCTAGATGCCTGAGGTTCACATCCTACCCTTTCTGGCAAATCCAGAACCCCAAAGTCCCATGGGGGGACAAGACTAGAGGCAGGCAGGAATCCTGTGGAGCCCCTACCTCTGAGCCCCATCGCACAGCATAGCCACTCACAGGATACAAACTGATGCCTGCCACAGCACTGGGGTCCCCAATACCCCACAGCCACCTGTTCTACCGCCAGCCAATAGCCACACAGGACACAGGATAATTGAGGACAGGCCCAGGTGGGGGTCAGGCCACTGGCAGAGAACCCTGACATAAGGGCCATGGTGGGCTCACCTACCTAAAACCAGAGAACAAGCCATGTCCAGCCAGGGAGTAGGCTCAGCCCCAACTAGAACTCACCACATAGCAACTTCTGCAAATCAAATTCCAACTTTACTCAAGAAGACTGTCTAGAAGAACCTCAAATCACCCAGTCTTTGCTTACATTTCCTTTAAAACCCATTTCTGGGTTGCTGGCTACACTATTCACTCTTTACTGGTGACTTTTTGTTCACCTGTTCCATTACCAATTTATCTACCCTGATTCTGTGGAACAAAAAATACCATTTCTAGCTGTTTTCCTTTTCCCACCGCCTAATAAAACAAACCCAGACACTTTTGTAAGTCATTAATATAAAATAGCCAGGGATAGAGCTCAGCAGCTTAAGCACCTGCCTGGCAAGTACAAAGTCCCAAATTTGATCCCTGGTACCACACACACACACAACACACACACACGCGTGTGCGCACTGCGTAAAATACGATTTGATACCCATGCTAAAATAAGCAATCACTATACCAGTCAAACTCTTTGTCACAAAACCTGAAAGTAACACAAGGCAAGACCATTTCTATAACCCTAATTCAACCAAATGAAGTACATGTTGTATTTAAGAAACAGCAGAGTAGCCAGGCATGGTGCTACATGCCTATAATCCCAACACTTGAGAAGCCAAGACAGAAGGATTGCTTTAAGTTTGAGGCCAGCCTAGGCTACATAGGGAGCTCAAGGCCAGCCTGGACTGCACAGCAAAAGATCCTGTTTCAACCCTTCCCAACCCTAAAAAAGAAGTGGCAATATCTGATATTTGAATCAATCATTGACTTCAGGAAGTTACAAAATATTACAGGGACATTTAAGAAGCATAAACAAGAAGTATGGAGATGAGAAACACTACATGCAAAAGAGAAAGAAAGAAAAACAGCCAAAATCCCAATCACCTTTGAGTTTGGTGTAGCTGTGAAGGAGTGGGTCGGCAGAAACCATACAAGGCCACCAAGGGTAGCCCGACACTTTGGACCACACCAAGTCACCCACATTGTATTTCAGCAAATGATCTTTATCTCTGCCAGTGTGTGGGCAGGACTCTTTCTTAACTGGAATCTGAAATGGAATAACAAAGATTAATCAGGCTATCAGTCCAAACACACTAGGAGGTCTGGGGGTGTGGCTCAGGGGTACAGCATTTCCTGGCATACACGAGGCCTGTGTCCATCCCCAATACTGCCCCAAAAATAAGCCACAATAACACGGACCCCAACAAAGGAGCTCTCCCCTCACTGTGCTTCAGATCCCAGTTCCCACATCTCTTGTGGCAGCTGCCACATCTCTTGCGCTGACCTAACGGGTCTGCACTGGGCCTGGCAAGGAAAAGCCCTGCATTAGCAAGACTTCTAGTAAACTCCTTTGGCCTAGAGCAAAGTCTTTGCATGGTACTTTAATCCCAGAACCCCAAATCCATGCTGGCCCTGCCTCCAGCTACATGTCTGTCAATCTTCAAGAGCTTGTGCTTTACCTAATAGCACAGCTCCCTGCTAAGACAGGTGCTAGCCCCAACCCTACATTCAAGCACACAACTCTCTGAGCCTCAGTTTCTCCATATTCTATTCTCTGTTCTGCTCTCTAGAAGATGCAAGCACAGCAGCAAGGCCACAGCTTCCTGAGAGTAAGCCCCTAAGAGCAGCACCTCAACTGCTTAGGGCTTTAGTTTCCTCCTCTGTACACTGAGGGTGGCACCCTGAAACTAAAATCTATACAAGCAGAGAGGCAAGGGCAAGCACAGTCACATTACACATTTTCCAAAGATGTCAGCATGGGATGATCACACAGCATCCCAGGAGTACCCCACCATTCAGGTTGAGTCACCAAGTTTTAACAAGACCAACCAAGTGGCAGAGCTGAGGTAAAAACCAGGTCTCTAGCAACTTTACTGTAAAATACAAGGTTCACCACAACCATGGGTTCTTCCAAACCCCACCCCATCAGCCCAGGTTACTAAATAGATTGTTTTTATTTTTATGTATTTAGTACAGGGTCTACAGGGTCTCACTGCACAGATCAGACTCATAGGGATCCTCCTGTTTTCAACCTCAAGCTCTAGGATTACTGGGGCATATCACTACCCCCAGTCTCATTTGCCATCTTGGTATGCCCTGGGGGCACCTGGCACGGCATTCTAGGGATCAAACCCCAGTCCTTGCGTCTGCCTAAGCACTGTGCTATCTGGCCAGCCCCTAAATGGTTTTTTTTAAAAAAGCCTTTGAAATTACAGTATGAGGGCTAAAGTAGCTCCCGAGCACTCAAAAACCACTGTTTTTAAGCCCTTCAACTATTGGTGACTTTAAGGATTCCAAAAAATTATCAACAATTCCTCCTGTGTGTGAAATTTCTTTTTGTTTTTTTGCGGAACCAAGGACTGAACTCAGGCCCTTGCATTTGCCAGGCAAGCGCTCATTCTACTAAGCTATCTCCCTGGCCCTGTGTGTAAAATTCCTAAATAAAATCCTACAAGTATAATTGTAAACTCAATGTTCCAAACTTATTGTAGTACAACTCATACCCATTCGGGGTGCCTTCAGGAGGCTGAGGCAGAAGGATAAATGAAGCTGAACTCAAGGCCAACAAACATTTAGGTTGCCTAGGACTCAAGAGACTACGGCAGGATGACCGCTGCAAGTTTGAGAACAGCTTGAGTTACAAAATGGGCTCAAGGCCAGCAAAGTGAGACCCTGTCCCAAAAAAGAAAATGAAAAAAGAAACACAAAAAACTAGCCTTGCCTCCTTTGACTCATTTCAATCCCTAACACTTAAGCTCTGGCTTCTCAACTGGCTGGCAGGCAGCTACAGACCCAAGTGCCCCACAGCCAAGGCTCACCAGCAGCAGTCCCATGGGGCCAAGGGTGCAGCAACACCAGCCTCCCATAGCCTCTAGCTGCCATCAGACAGAGAAGCATCCCACCTGGTCCTGCTGTCACCATGCCGTCAGGATACACCAGAACCCCTCACACACACCTTTTTATCTGCAGGACCTGAGATCTTGGACACCAGAGCTGCTGCCACGAGGCCCTGCTCCAGTAAGGAGTCGTACTTTATGCTCCTCTTCCTGCTCCTCCTCACCTTGCTCTCCAACTTCTGTCTGTCTTCCTCTGACTGAGACACATCAGCAGCACTATCACCACAGATAGAAGACTCAAAGAGAGGTTTCCCATTCATGTATGTTTTGGTGATCTTCAGCTTGATTTCTGGAGAACCATTTTTGATAGGAGTAGTGTTGGGTGGTGTCCCAATTCCTTTTGCTTCCTGGGACTCAAAACATAATTTGGTATCAGGAGCCCCAGGTTCACCATTGAACACACAGGAAGTAAGATCTTTCAACTTCTCTGCTGGAATAAAAGGAAGTGCATCATGGCCATTAAACTTCTGGATGACCCCCTCCTGTAGGCTATTAGAAAGCTGAGTTTTGCTGAGGAATACAGAACAGTCCCGATTCACTTCACAGTTCTGAGTCTTTCCATTTGTATTGCCAAGGATTTCTGGTGCCTGCTTCATTTTTATGCACTTTACAACTTTCTGCACAGAAAGAGAACTTTTTTTGATGTTAAATTCCATCCAGCTCAGATACGTCAGTTCTTAGAACACTACAGTTAGAGAGGAGAAAAAAGCAACATATTAATATAAAACCTAGGATGTATATGCCAACCCTGCTACTATACAGCTATATGGAGTTCGGGGATGGGGGATTGAGACAATTTATGATGATATTGATACCACAAAAATGACACATAATCACAAAATGATAAAAGCTGAAAGAAAGCCACAAAGAATCATCTGTAAAAGGGGCAACACGACAGGACAGCAAATTCTAAGCTGCTGTGACCACATACAACCACTGTGATGGGGACACAACCTATGTATTTGTTATTTTCTTTTGTATTTTAGGGAAGGGTCTACAGGGTGTTCAGGGTCTCACTGCATAGATTGGACTCATAGTGATCCACCTGTTTATAGCCTCCCAAGTGCTGGCATTACAGGCGTGTTCCATCATGCCCAGTCTCAATCTCCATCTCAGCATGCCCCAGGGGCGGGGCTGGCACAGCAGGCCCGGGGATCAAACCTCCAGCCCCTGTGCCTGCTTGCAGGCACTTTAATCTGCTGAGCTATTTGGTAGGACCTTTGTGTATTTGTTCTTGATACCAGATTACCACCCACCTTCCTACCACAGGGACACTTTCAAAGAGCTGATGTTGATACCACCACCTGAAAAAGAATAAAGGAGGATCAATGTATGTGGACAGCTAAAACAAGACTAGGCAGGGATAGCTGGGGAGCACAGCAAAATAAGCAATAATGGGCAAAGAGCCATCCAAGTGCTCCTGTTATAGCTGAGGACACTGAAACATGCCAAGGTCACCTGCTCAGCAAGGGTTAGAATCAGATCTTCTAACTCCAGGAATAGTATGGCTCCTGACTGATAAAAAAATAAAAAGAAAAGCAAGCCAAATAGCTCATGAGACTAAGAACTTGCTTAAGCAAGCACAGGGGCCAGGGTTCGATCCCTGGTACCACATGACATGCCAACCCCAACCCCTGGGCATGCTGAGGCAGCGATGCAGTCCAGGTGTGGTGGCACCTGCCTATAATTCCAGCACAAGGGAGGCTGAAAACAGGAGGATCACTACAAGTATGATCTGTGTTGTGAGACCCTGCACAAAAAAAGAAAAGCAAGCCAAGAGTGACTATGCAAACACTCCTAGTGAGCTCTGCTTTGAACTAGTCCAGTGCTCTGCCTTCTTCAAGCCCTTTGCACACAAGTCTAAATTAAACACTTCAGTCAAGAGAGTGAATATAGTGACAGCAAATGCAGCTAAGACATTTTATTCATCTGTCACCCAAAGGTGTGCTATTAATGGGCACTGCTGCTGAGCCATAGGATACACTATCCAGCATGGGCCAAAGTGTAGGGAGGATAGTTTCAGAGGACCTCGAAGGCTGTCCATGGTGTGGTGATGTGGAACTTTCACTGCACAGCAATAGTCCCCACTAAGAGACACTAACAAGGTTAATAACCTCTGAAGGCAGCTAGTAGTAAGGAACACGCAGACATTCACCCAATTAGGAAGACCGAGACCACACCATCCCAGACCCCAGCAAAATCCTCAGAAAAGGCAGCAGGTAATAGTGTTGGAAGCAAGGGACAGCTGAAAACAGAAAGGCTGAGGGTATCCTCTGCTCCTCAGGGACATCCAGCCCTGCTAAGGGCACTGCTACTGACCATCTTCTGGGGAGAGGTCAAGCTTGCTGCTAAACATCCTACAGTGGACAAAAGAATGGTGTCAGCAAAGACCCATCTGCTCCAAGCCAAGAGTTAGCTAGGCAGCACAGTGTCTGCCTCGCAAGCATGAGGTCCTGAGTTCCACTCCCTGTACCCACCCTCATCCTCTGCCATAATAAGAAAAGTGTTCACAGGGTCAAGGTAGAGAGAACCTGATATGAAGCAGCAATCATTGGTGTCTCAACAAAGAGCCACAGGGGCTAAGGAAGGGAACACTGGAAGAAAACAAAAAAAATTTTTTGGTACCAGGGATATAACTCAGGTCCTTATGTTTGCTAGGCAGGCACTTATGCCACTAACCTAATTAAAACAGACCAAAGGGGCCGGGAAGATGGCTCAGTGGAATAAGCACTTCCCTGGAAAGCACATGAGCCTGAGTTCAATCCCCAGTTCTGCCAAAAAGAAAATAAAAAATAAAAAACAGCCCATGTTCTGGCTTAGCTTCATGTGCAATACCAAAGATATACCAAGGTATGTTTGCTTCTTTTGTTTGTTTACCAAGGTATTTTGTTTATTCTTCATTTTATTTATTATTGCGCTTAAGATTGAACCCAGGGCCTCATGCATGCAAAACAAGTGTTCTAACACTGAGCTCTATCCTCAGCCCTTTTCAGTTTTATTTTTCAAATACAGTCTAACTATGTTGCCCAGGCTAGCTTCAAATCTTTAATCCTCCTGTCTCTGCCTCCTGAGTGCACCCCACCACACTCAGCCACATCACAGTTCCTAAAGGCCAATATGTCAGAGATGGTTCCGCTTCCAGCACAAGTTCAAACCACCTCCCTGTTGAAAACTATAAAGCCTTCAAAAACCACAAGGGGTGGGGTACTGGAGGGAAAACCTCACAGTACACCAAGCTCCAAGCTGACACTTATACATAGCAAATTATAAGTAACCAAGCATATAAAATAACTGAAATGGAATTCCAGCTAACTATCTATAGTGTTAGAATATCATTTGTGATGCCAGCCCCACCCTTGGGCTGCCCTGAGACAGCAACTGAGACTAGGCCTGGTGGTGCAGGCCTGTAATCCCACCTCTTGGGAGGCTGTAAACAGGCAGATCACTACCAGTCCTATCTAGTCCTATCAAGTCCTGAGACCCTGAACACCCTGTAGATCCTTCCCTAAAAATTAAAAAAAAAAAAAAAAAAAAGGAGTATCATTCATGATACTATACCTGGGCTATCATCTAAAACTGCTAAGGGCCGGGGACATGGCTCAGTGGAAGAAGTGCTTCCCTGGCAATCACAAGGGTCTGAGTTCAATCCCTGGTTCTACCAAAAAAATAAAAGAAAGAAGAAAAAAGAAACTTGCTCAGTGTGCTCTGGGTTCAACCCTCCCACAAATGTTAAAAGCCTAAGTACATTTTGAGAGAAATACAAAGTTGTTGACAAATACTACCAAAAAGTGCTAAAGAAAGTTTTTCAACTTGGAGGGAAAAGGGACCAAGCTAAAACTTAACAATAATTCTTCTTTTTTTTTTAATGGTGCCAGGGATTGAACTTAGAACCTTGCATTTATCAGGCAGGTACTTATTCTACTGAGCTATCTTCCCAGCCCCTAAAAGTTGGGTCTTTAGAAAAAATTAAGGGTTCTAAAATTGAATAAGGCCAGCCAGATAGCTCAGCGAACTAAGTCCCTGCTTAGGCAGGCACACAGCAACTGATCCCCAGTGTGCCATGCCATTGCTGGCCCCACCCCTGGGGAATGCTAAGAAGGAGACTGAGACTGGGAATGGTGGTGCAGGCTTGCAATTCCAGGGCTTGGGAGGCTGAAAGCAGGAAGATCACCAAAGTTGGATCTGAGTAATGAGACCCTGTAGACCACATACTAAATACATAAAAAAATAAATAAATTAGCCTGGCAAGTGCAAGGCCTGAGTTCAATCCCCAGTTCAAAAAAAAAAAAAAAAACCTGATTAAAATTAAAATGAGATTAAAAAAAAAAAATAACTGAAAAGCCCAGTAATTAAAAAAAAAAGCAATGAGCAAGGCCAAGCCCAGAGACTCCACTTGTGAGCTGCTCCACCCCTTCAGTGAGCAGCCTTTGAGCATGGGGAAGAGCTGGGAGGAAGGATGCTTTAACATTCAGGAATGTACAAGCACTCCAGTGCAGACACACACACCCCTAGCAGCCTCTGCCCCAGCAGTTCCAGGTCCTGTTGCAGGAAAGCAAACACTACAGAGAACAGAGACCACACACAGGTCT
>PVKA01024509.1:0-34139 GCA_004027165.1 Ctenomys sociabilis | reverse complement strand
TGTTTTTGCAGCCAGCATTTATGACTAGTTGGGAGAAATTAACTTGATAAGTTATTACGAGGGAATAATAGCTGTTCAATACCACATATATTGAGTGTCCTTTAATACAGGAACAAATTAAAGGACATAGATAAGCTTAAGACAAGTTCCCAAAGGAATATGTATCAGAGTTGGAAATAACTAACTTTGCCATCTTCTTGTTTGAGATGTCACTTGAGACTTCTTCACCCCATCTCTCATAAACTTCTTGAGCACACACAGAGACAAAACAAAACAAAATGAAAAACTACGTAAATATAAAAGAGCCGATAATTGTGGCAGGTTTGAATCAAAAGGGTCATTCTTCTGTCCACAGCAAAATCTTCTGTGTGTACTGAACTGGAACAGGGGATGCAAGGGAACCCAGCAGTATTGTCTCTCCCTTTTTTTTTTTTTTTGCGGAACCGGGGATTGAACTCAGACTCCTGCGCTTGCCAGGGAAGCGCTTATTCCACTGAGCTGTCTCCCCAGCCCCAGTATTGTCTCTCCTAAGCAGTGTGCTAGATTGGGCAGAGCAGAGAAGGCAGAATGTGACATCTAGCAACACCCAATTAAAGTTATCACTAAGGAAACAATGTGCTATTCTAGGCAAAAGCAACATTTCTAGAATGACACCCAGGAATATTTCATTCCCTGAACTATTGAACAAAAAGGCTAAATAAAATAAGATTAGCATAAGGCCAAAAATAACCTGTATGGATTAAAAGTACCTGTGGTTTGTTAGTGACTTGAAAAGCAACAACAAAATTACTTAGTCTTGTATTGTTAAGTGCTCAGAAAAGTTATTTGTTTTTATCAGCTCTTGAAAGTTTCTTTTTTTATTATCAGCATTCTTAGGAATGCAGGCCTTAACTTACTGAACCCTGAATATAAGTGAAAGCATTATGTAGCAGGATCAGTACTTTTAGGCATTAAATTGTTCCTTAGATGAGTTTGAGAAAGAGTGTGTGTAGCTGTACAAGTATGTGAAGAAAGCTCATCAGGTAGAAATTATGTTTGTTTGGCTGCACCTGGAGGAAGCTCAGATGCATCTGTTAACATGCGTTCTTAACAGCTGAATGCATTTAACCGAGGCCAAGAGTTTCTGGAGCATCTTCCCTGTGATTTTTTAAAATTTTTATTTTGGTACAGGATCTTGCTACCCAGCTTGGACTCATAGTGATCCTTCTGTCTCAGCCTCCCCAGCACTGGGATTATAGGGTGCACTTCCACACCTGGTTTCTAGCCCTGTACGGTGCACCTGAGGTTCTAGGGCCAGCACAGTGTGTGGTACTGGGGATTGAACTCAGGTCCCTGTGCTTGCCAGGCAGGTGCTTAGACCACTGAGCTATCATCTCCCTAACGTGCCCCCAACCCCAGGATTTTTAAAGAGTAAAGCAGAATTTCGCAGTGTTAGCATCTCCTCTTGCAGGTGTCTGTCCTGGGGCAGCTCGCATCTCGGGTTCTGATCAGGTAGATGGAATGGGGTGTACAGCCCTTGTTCCAGTGGAGCAAAGCTCACATTTTCAAGCATGTGATAGTGCTCACCAAGCACCAGTAGGCTAGTGTCTAAGGATCTCATTTTCAAGTTTAACACAGAGGATATATATATTCAGGGTTAATATGATTTATTTTACAAATTCATTTTCTCATAATTCATTTGAAAATACAAACAAAAGCCCCAAAGTGAGAGCTTCAAGGGAGGGCCATCTGGGGATGGATCTCTGATTGGTCTTGCCAAAAGCAAATCCATACAAAATGTTTTCATTATGATATACTTTGGGTTTTATCTCTGATAAAAGTAAAGAAAAGTTGGACATGGTGGTGCATGCCTATAATCCTATCCTGTGGGAGCTAGGCAGAACAATTATAAATTCAAGCCTCACCTGGGCAACTTAATGATTTAGCATGCTCCTGTCACAAAAGGCAGTGGGGAGTATAATTCAGTACAGACTGGATTTAATCGCCAGTATCAAAGGGAGTAAGCTCCCTCACCCAACACAACGACTAAGGAAAAATACTTAGTTTGTGAATGTACTTGTTTTGAAGTGTCCAGCAAAATCAGTTTTTTAAAAATCAAAATTAGCAAATCTTTTTTTTTTTTTTTTTGAGACAAGTTCTCACTAGGTAGTTCAGATTGGTCTTGAACTTGCTTATATAACCCAGCCTGGCCTGGAGCTCATGATGATCTACCTGTTCAGCCTTCCCTACCAAGTCTTAGGATTACAGGTGTGTGCCACAACACCTGGTTCAAAGTTATGTTTGACAAATACTTAAAAAGGCCATTTTTCTCCTCTCCCACTTAAGCGATGTCTTTTCTTATCTAATCCTCTGCATCTAGACAGGTGGTTCACCATTCTGCTTATGAATCCCATGGAGGACCAATTAAGGATTCATCTTAGCCCAGCCCAGGATACACCCAGAGCTTTTGCAGGTCTGCGTGCCCACTGCCTCTGGGAGGCTCTGCGGAAGAGGCAGTGCTGTCCCATGGGCCCCGGGGAGCGGTCTGGTTTTCTGGTGGCCTTGCTCATTACCCAGCTGTTGTTACAGTGTTTTCCTGTTTCGATGTTAATGCCATGTACTCTCTGCTCAGCAATAAGAAATATTCCTTCAGTGCTACTTCTTAAGCCAGCATGTCCACTCAGTTTTATTTTCTAGCAGTGAGTCCTAGCATTAAGATGTTGGTCTTTGTTCTTTTATGGGTTTTAGCTCTGTCTTCTGATAGGACACCGTTCCAATGTGCGATCACTATTCCTTTTCCTTTTATCTGGACAACTCAGCTTCTGGTAAATATTTTGTTATTTACCAGAAACTCTTAGAAGGCAGTTTGGAGACTTCTGTGAAGTGTTCACATGCAGCAGCTGCCTGGGTTGCTGCTGCCTGGGGCTTGAAGCCAGCCTGGCACATGCTGGCCTAGCATTCTGCCATTGAGTACGCCACTCGCTCAAAACCCATATTTTCTCCTGCCTTTGTCCGTTTGTTTTGTTTTGAGGTGCCGGAGCTCAAATGCAGAGCCTCAACCTTGAGAAGCAAGTGGGCTGCTCCCACTGAGCTGCACCTACCCCGCTGCTACTACTTGCCAGGAGATGATGCCTCTTTTCCAATTGCTCTGCTCATCTGGAAGGATGAAGGGGATGCTCTAGAGGCCCTAGCTCTTCTCTGCTGCCCATAAAGCCTGTGCAGCTTCCTGTGACCCGAGAGGTACCAGAGAGAAGAGCACGTTGCCTGGTGGACTAGCTGCCCTCAGTGCACCTGACACCAGGGCAGTTGCACACTCTCAGGGACCAAAATGTATCAGTTCACTGCTGACCTTACTTCCAAGGATGTGTCCATGTTCATGTTTGTACGCCCTACTCATAGTCATGTCCAGACTTTGTTAACTTGTGGTGGCAGGAGAAAGCACAGTTGGCCAGCCAGTCACATAAAATACCTCAATTCCATGTGTCCCTCATTTCTGCTCCTCAATTGTTACTGGTGATGAATTTTAAGGGTCTGTTCTTCAGCTCATATGTGATTTCTCACATCTGGCCAGATTCTTGTACCTCCACTGTATACTTGAAAAGATTAAGAATTATAAGAAAAGGATTGAGAATTTGGTCCAGTGACACTACTTGTTTTATTTTCGTATGTTTCTCATATGCTATTAAATGTAACAAAATATTTTAAGAAAATGTAACCTTTGTTACATCAAAATATAGTCTAATAAGAACTTAATTCTCAATAGAGCAGTGATCTTACAAATAAACATGTATTTCAGATGTACCCAAAGTGGTTAAAAAGCAGAGCCTAAGGCCTAGAACTAAGGAGGATTTCTTTCTTTTCTCTGTTTTCCCTGAATTGTGCACATGTGGGTGAGTTGCTTAACCTTTCTGTGCCTCATTTTTTTCTACCTCTAGAGGGGTGGGGTGGCTCTCCAAATCTGCTGCTGCTGCTGTGCAGCACTTTAGCAGTGCTCCGGCGGCCTCTCGTGTGCACCGTGTGCAGAACCATTCTGGAAGCTGTGTGGCGGGACTCAGACTGCGAAGTCTGCCCTGGATGGCACCGAAGAGCACAAGGCCTTGCGCACAACGCCAGTAAAAGAAGCACTTGTGGTCCAGATTGCGTGATTCCTTGAAGCTTTAATTTTCCCTTGTTTGTTTTTAAAAGGGTTTTGTGTATTCTGTTGTAAAATATGGAAATTAAATCGGGACACTAGAAATTGTACTGAAGGATCCCACACAGATGGTGTGATGAGCCCCTCTGCCGTCCCGCGTAGAAGACTAGGTAACTGTGTGACTGATGAGTTCTGTCCCCTGTGACTGGTGGTGAGTAATGCTGGCCTTGCTGCTTTCAAGCCTGCTCAACCCAGACGATGAACTCTCTAACATCAGGTACATGACAGGAGCTCCTCCACCACTCGTGCCCAAGGGTCACACTGAGAGCTTTGGAACGTTTCTTCTGTTTCTTAGAATATAATAACTTGCTCCCCACCCCCATTCAGTGGCTTTGCATTTCACAAAATTTAGCAGTGTTGCTTTTCAGTAGTGTTCCTGCGTGCTTTTACTTTTTTAAAGGATAGCTATTATTTCCTTGTGAAATGGAATATAATCATGAAGACAGGAAGAAGCTAGATTAAAAAGTATTAAATGTTGAAATTGATTTGTTTTTCATGTCAGTGCATCAGAGGAGCTTCTGATTAACATGCACACATTTATCAATGGTTAACACTTGCTTACATTTTGCTTACAGTAGTAGTCATGGCATGATGTAACTGCCTTATGTAAATATAAAAGGCTATTTATTAAGTTTTCCAATAATATTTATTAATCTGTATATGTTTTAAAATAAAATAATTTATTTCTAGCTGAACATTTGTTGATCTCTCCCTTTGCTTGAAATCCCTTCTCAGTCTCAGGTTCCAGCTCCTCTGAGTCCCTCACACTTCCTTCCTCTTGCGTCAGCCTGTGTATCTGTCGTAAGGGTGAATCATGGTGCATGAAGAAGTTCATCGTCCAGTGCAGTCTCCTGAATCACTGACATGATGGCATTATAGAAAACTGGCTCTATTTTAATGCCTTTCACATATTTTTGAGTTGCATAACTTGCATCATTTTATTTTTTAAGCCCATAGAAAATGAAGAGACCCAAATGCCTGTGTAATCCTAGCACTCGGACCTGGAGCCAGGTGAATTGCAAGTTTGGGCCCAGCCTGGGCAAATCAACATGTTAGTAAGACCCTGCCTCGAAAAACCAAGGGGGACCTGAGGAGGTAGTGCTAGATTCAATCCCCCCAGTTCAGGAAAAAATTTAGGGACTCCTAACATTTCATATGCCAGACACCATGGAGATGCCAAAAATCTCAGCATTAATTTTTCTTGATGTCTGTATGTTTCTTAGTTTATTTTTGGTGCTGTTGATTTAATCAAGGGCTTCAGATATACTAAACACATGCTTTACCCATGAGCTACGCCACTCCTGGCTCGCTTGCTCCCTCCCTCCCTCCCTGCCTCCTTCCTTCCCTCTTTACCTTTATCTGTTTGAGACCAGTCTCACTGTAGTTTAGACTGGCCTTGAGGGCACCTTGTAGCACAGGCTGGTCTCAAACTTGCAATGATCCTGCCTCAGCTTCCCCAGCGCTGGGATTACAGCCATGTGCCACCACACACAGCTCCCACTCACTTTACTAAGTAAGAAAAATATTTTCAGTGAAGATTTTTTTCTTAGGTGCTGTCTAAAGAAATTTAATTGCACACATTTTAAAATCCTTTTTCGGGGCCAGAGAAATAGCTCAGTAGAATAAGTGCTTGCCTTGCAAGCACAAGCTTCCTGAATTCAATCCCCAGTAACAGGGAAAAAAATTATTTTTCATCTAAAATATTTTTCAACTTTCCTATGACAAGCTGTATTTTCATATTTAGATATTTTAGTATCTTAGTTATTGGTTCTCTTCTGTACTGTTTTCTTCCTTAATTTTCCATTCTGAAATAGTACCTACAAAATGACATTTTTCTATGCTTTCTTTAGAGTTTTATCAAACAGGTTAATTCCTTTTTTAAATTTAAGTTCATCGGTACATTTTAGGCATACATAATGATCAGTTCACTATAATTTGTACCTGTACATGATATACCTTGGTTTTTGTTGCTGAGGCAGCTTCTCACTGTAGTGCAGGCTGGCTCAAGCTCAAGGTACTCATCCTGCCTCAGCTCGTGTTAGGGTCACAGGTGTGTGCAGCCACATGCAGCATTCATTTCTTTCTGTGTTCATATGTAGAATCTCACATTAGCTATTTTTCTTCATTGCTATGCTAGGGATTGAGCTGTGGTGTATGCACTGTGCCACACCCCCAGTTGTGGTTTTGCTTTTTATTTTGAGGAGGGGTCTGGTGAAGTTGCTGTGTTGCCCAGCGGAGCTCAGCTGCGCCATCCCCCACCTCAGCCACACAGGGTGCTGGTATCACAGGGGTGAACCACTGAACCTGGCCTCTGCCCCCTTTTGTCGTTTCTGTTGTAAGACGGTCTGGCTAAATCACTGAGTTGCCCAGGCTTGGCCCCACCTTGCCTGTTGCCTGAATTTTACTCTTAATAAAATTCCTTCTTAATGAAAACCCAGGAAGAACGCAGTCTCATAATGTGGTTCAGCCTGAGCCTTGAACTCGCATCCTCCTGCTTGAGCTTCCTCAATGCTAGGACTGTAGGCATGCACCCAACACCTGGCTTGAGCTGTTTTCTTTATTGCAATACTTAATGAAAATAAATTGGCAACAGACCCAGATACGTTATCTTTTCAATAGAAATTAAAAATTTGAGTATAGTTATATGGATGTTTAAGTATTTTAATTTACTTACAAATGATTGTAGACGGGGCTGGCCTTGAGCTCCCAGTGATCCTCTTGCCTTAGCTTCCTGAGTGCTTGGATTACAGGTGTGAGCCCCCATGGGTGGCTCAGAAGGGATTTGGAGGACAGAGACTTAGTCAAGAAACAGCTGTAAGCCGGGCATGGTGGTGCATGCCTGTAATCCCAGCACTCGGGAGGCTGAGGCAGGAGGATTGTTGTGAGTTCAAGACCAGCCTGAGCTACAAAGTGAGCTTAAGGCCAGACTGAACTGCATAGTGAGACCCTGTCTCAAAAAGACAAAAAAAAAAAAAAAAAAAAAGAAACAGCTGTAGAGTATCCAGGGACTTAGATGTGTATTAGCATTTCTAATTTCAGCTGAGGAGTTGGGAATGGAGTTGGACTGTGGTGTCAAGTTGGACCAGAAGAAAATAGGAAAGGTCAAACTCACTTGGCTAGCCATGAAATTGCTTGTGTTTGTTTCTCAGTGCTGCTAATTGAACCCAGAGCTTTCACATTAAGCTGTATCCTTAGCCCATTTTATTTTGCAAGAGGGTCTAGCTGAGGTACTTGCATCAGTTTCCCTGTGCGCCACCGTGTCTCGCTGATGTTGCATCTTTTTGGAGGGATCTTAGTGTCTTCCCCCACTGAGCTGGAATATTCACTGAGGTCGGTTTGTATGGCTGTTCTGACAAGTTACCACAGACTGTGGCTAACAGTAACACCAATTTCTTATGTTGTAGTTCTAGAGGTGAGAGCCCCACACAGGCTTTATTGGACACAGCAAGGGGCGCGCCCCCCTGTAGGCTCAGGAGACTTACCCCCACCCTCTGCAGTTCCTAGATACTGATTCCCTGATCTGTGGCTCCTTCCTGCCACCTGCCACACCAGCCAGCAGCATCGCATCTGTCACATGCTTCTACCGTTTGAGCTCTCAGGGACCTTTGTGATGACTGGCGGCATCACAGGGATAACCCAGTGTCCTCTCTGCATTGTAGGGTTCTCACCCTCGTCACCCCTGGTACTTGCTTTTGCTGTGGGATATGGCCAGCACTGAGGGGCATTCCCCTATCCCTGCATCCTCTTACCATTTCAGCCAGTAGTGCGATTAGGAAAAGCCCACTCTTGGATTTTAACAATTAGCCTAGCATTCTACCTACGTGTAATTTGAGTTAATCCTTTTTCAGAGTTTCCCCAACCCAAATGTTTTAGAAATTGCTCCACTACATTTGGAGGTCATTTATGACCTTGAATAAACTAAATATCAACAGAAAATCATTTAATACTGACTTGCTGTTATTGAGACCTGGTCTCACCTGATAGCCCAGGCTGGTGTTGGCCTCAGCCTTTCCAGAACTGGGACTGCAGGCGTGCGCTGCCACATACAACTGACACTAATGGTTTTGAAGTTCCAAGGGCTGCAGGTCAGTAATAAACTGCTTCCCAGGCATGCTTAATGACCTAAGTTCAGTCCCAGCACCACTCAAGATCCCTAAGTGCCAGAGAATGTCACCATCATTAGACAAAGAAAACTTGAGTAATGGGGTAGAGAAAAAGAACTGTATTCCATGCTTCAGTGATAACTAAGCATCTGAGAGTAAGTGGGGAGCAACTTATACATAGGAAAAACGTTGACTCCCTAACACATGGTATTTAAACATACTACTTTAATAAGTCTTGCCTGTATTTCTGTAAGAAAACAGATCTTAGGGGCCGGGGAGATGGCTCAGTGCAGTAAGCAGTTTCCTGGCAAGTGCAAGGGCTTGAATTCAATCCCCGATTCTGCCAAAAAAAAAGAATAACAGATCTTAATAGCTTTATGAGGTTTAGTGTATAAGATGTACATGTACAAAACAGTTCGGTAGGGGCTGGGGAGCTGGCTCAGTGGAATAACTGCTTCCCTGGCAAGCGCAAGGGCCTGAGTTCAATCCTTGGTTCCGTAAAAACAACAACAACAACAACAAAATTTTGGTAAGTTCGACATGCTTTTTGATTAAATCACCATGAACATCACAACATAATCATCACCCCAAAGTTCCTGACCCATTAAATATTTCTGCCTTCCTTTCCTCTTCCATTGTTGGGCAACGTTAATTTGCCCTCTCTGCACATTAACTTTCATTCCCTAGACTTTTATATAAATGTAATCAGTATGTACACTTGTTTTGTTTGGCTTCACTTTGAATTATCTTGAGATTTCAGCTATGTTCTCATGTGTAACCATAGCTCATTTTGTTTTGTTTTCTGAGACGGTTTCATTATGTACAGTAGTTCAGGCTGGCCTTGAATTCATGATGTAGCTCACACTGGCCTTGAACTTTTGGTGCCCACACCTGGCCCTGAACTACATTGCTGAGCAGTGTCCTAGTACATAGCTGTCCCAACAGTTTGTTCACTCACAGTTGGATGTCTGGCTTGCCTTTAGCTTTTTGGCTATTACAAATACAGCTGCTATGGAGTGTTCATCTACTAGGGGTTCTATAGGATATATGCTTTCATTTCTCTTAACTACCTGGCTGTAGAACTGTTGGGTAATATGACTGGAGTATGTTTTAACTTTTTAAGAAATTGTCAGCTCATTTTCCAAGGAAGTTGTGTCATTTTATAACTCCATCAGTAGTACATGAGAAAAAAATTAAAGTTTTAAGAGTTTGAAAGTATCTAGTGGTCATTGCTTGAATACTCACATAAAATGTGCAGATCATGTGCTGGAGAAATGATGGGCATTTAAGGAATCTACATGATATTAAGAAGGGCTGCCTTGGCTCATGAATGCTTCTGCTTGCAAACAGTTCTCAAGAAAGTATTCCAACAAAGTTTTCTTTCTTTTGGGTGGCAAAACACCCAAAGCTGTGGCCATCTTCCTCACATAAATACGGATGTAGCCATCTCCTCCAGAGTCATAAAACAAATTCATGTTGTGAACATGTTATGGATGGTATCTAGTTGTGCTCCCAAAGCCTCATTGCAAGTCATAGAGTGGATGTAGCAGCACCCCAGCCTCTCTTCCAAACCCTGCAGTGTGGGGCCTCATTGTCTGAGATTGAGGCCACCTCAGGCAGAGAGATGTCTGGGTAGACAGAGGCACTGACCCTCTCTCCTGAGCAAATAAGGCTCTGAGGTTGCTATAAAATTCATGCTGTTTTAAACTATGAAATCCAGGCTGACCTCAAATTCATGGCAATCCTCCTGCCTCAGTCTCCCTCCTGAGGGTTGGGGTTACAGAAGTCATTCTGTCTGCCTTGGAGCCAGCTGAATATGGACTGAAACCTCCAGTAGCTGAGCTAAATAAACCTTTCCTTCCTTCATTTTGAGTGTTGGGTATTTGTCCCAGCAACAAGAGTAACTAAGACAAACCAAAGTACCACTATCACTGTGTTTGTCTGAGCACATATACAAAGCATTGTACAACGTGATAGGGTTGGCTGGCAGTCTAGATAATGACTGGGAGAGTGTGGCCTAGCATGAGACTACATTAGAGGAGGCAGGGCTCTAGCCAAGATGATTCGCTGCAGAAAAGAGCTAGAAGTAAATTCATTAACATCAGTTCTCAGCATTATTGTTCATTGGAAGCACTACTTTCGTCGTGGTCTTTCTCTGTAGTTGTCTGTTGGCATCTTCACCAGTTAGTTATTGCTGCCTGCCTGTATCCCCCAGAATGAGTGGTTTGACATCAGTCACGTACACTTTTTCATATGCCTTTGGATCAGTGGACTTGTACCATGCCAGCCCAGATTTAGGCCAGCCCCCGAGAGGAGGGCAGTCATGCCCCTGACCTCACCACACAGGTCCAGGCTGTGTCTCATCAGGCTTCGGCTGAGAACTGCAACGTGTTCTTGGTCAGGCTCAAATGAAGACCAATGCAGATTCCAAGTATGGAGCATGGGTAACATCACCGTGGAATGTGCGGGCATGAATGGAAGATCCGATCCAGCCTGCAGTAACGCGCCATGTCCCCTGTGCCACCTTGACAGCATTTGCCAGTGTTTAGTGCTACTACTCTTCTGACAGTGTCTTCTAGCTAGAGTTTGGCAGAGTTCAGAGTAAGCAAGAGATCCATCCTTTGATCCAGTTCTAAGATGCACACTGTCTGGTTGCCAACCTCAGAGCAGATGGTTTTGCTTTTTGGGTTTGTTCTGAGATAGGGTCTATGTAGTCCAGGCTGGCCTTGCATTTCAAACAATACCCCTGCCTAGGCCTAGGCCTCCAGAGTGCTGGGATTACAGGCGTGCACCACCACCCCTTGCTTCCAGATTAATTTTAAATTAGTAGCAGCCCCTATACTAAAATCATAGGGACTGTGTATATAGTCTGAAACAACAGGCAGGAGTCAGAAGCACAGAAACTCCTTCCCTCTTGGGGTACCAGGAATAGGACCCAGGGCCTTGGCTAAGACAAGTGCTTTACCACTGTGCAACATCCTTAGGCCTTTAAAGAAACTTTTAAAAAGAATTTTAAGATGGGTCTCAAATTTGCAATTTTTGCAGTCCTGGGTCCCCAAAGAGCGCACCCCCGACCCCGTCTCCTCCTCCTCTGGGCCGTTCAGAATATTGCTTGCGATCATTGGCCTACGATAGCACAGGTGAATTTACTATTCCTTTGCCACACAGCTGGAAATCTGGGGAGCTAAGATTACAGGTGCATGCCACCATGCCCAGGTATTTTGGTTCAGCAAGCACAGAATTCGTGTTAGACCATCAGCACCGACGATTTGTTGTGTTTTTCTGTACGAAAGGAATTCAGACTCACTGATTTCACAAAAGTTAAACGGATCTAAGAGACCTGTAAAGAAGGCATCATTGATCTGATGCAGACCAACTGCTGCTAAACGCTCTTCCCCACTTAGGAATAAAGTTGTCTTTCCTGGAGGCAATGGCGTGTCTCTGTGTCTCCCTGGGAATTTCGACAGCTTAACAATAGTTTTCCTACTTATCTCATGAAAACAAGGCTGTTACCAGAAGGGCTTTTTTCCAAAATTACGAACTCGGACACTTTTTTTTTTTAGTATTAGAGGGGGTAAACTCCCACTAAGCTACCCTCCCAATCCTTTAGAGATAGAGTCTCTCTAAATTGCCCGGACCGGTGTCCATCTTCCTGAAGCGCGGGCGCCCGACACCACCAACCGTACGCTCGCATCCCTCTCAGCCTTCTCCCCATACGGAAACGAACTGCAGCGCAGCTTCAAGTGGCGAGCGCCACTAGGAATCCTCATTTTAAACAGGCACTGCCTGAGACTCGACTCTGATTTCTTGGTTGGTAAGGGGCTAGAACCGACATCACCCACGGCACGGCTCGCCCCACCAACCAGGCCTCGCAGTCCGGAGGTAAGGGGCGGGACTGACAGGACCTCACATGGAGAACCCGGAAGCTGGCGCGTTGGGGGCGGGGCCTGCGGCGCACGCGGCTTGCGTCATCCCGGCGCGCCCCGCTTCTCCTCGTGCCCTACGGGTCCCGGCGGTGGCGGGCTGGCGGTGTACGGGTAGGCTCGTTCCAGCGCGCCTATGGCGGTGTGCCCGGCAGTGGCACTGAATGCTGGCACCTCCCGCTGCACGGCGAGGAAGGCGGCGGCCTCGCGAGCGCCGGCGGGCGCGGCCCACGTGGGGGTGTGAGTCGCGGCCCGGCCCGGCCTGCGGCGGGCGAGGCCGGCTCCTTCCGGCGGAGGGCTCCTGCGCGCGGCGGCTCGCCGGCCCTGGCCCGCGCGGCTGGGCGAGGAGGCCGCGGAGCTCCGGCCGGGCTCTGGGGCGGCTCGCGGGCGCGGCGGCCGTGCTCCGCGAGTGCTTGCGGACGGGCGCCTTCGCCCTGAGGACTCGGGGTTGCTTCCAGTCTGCTATAGCGCCTTGCGCTTGTCAGTTTAACTTTGTGAAATCAGTGAGTCTTAATTCCTTTCGTACAGCGCAAAACTCAGCTTAGTTTTGTTTCTGTTGTTTTCTAGAACGTTAACATTTAAACAGGCCTACATCTTAAGTTCTGTTTCTCCGAGTTCTGTCTGTACCCTTTGCCCAGCTCCGACCGTCTCTATGCCCCTTCCCGTTTGAAAAAGATCTCCCAGCTTCCTATTACGTTATCTTTTATTTTGTTCTTTGTACTTTGGGATTCTCATGTATCTGACCGATTTCATTTAACCTGCTGATGTCAAGGTGTATCCATTTACTAACAAGGGATTTGCCCTCTATCGCAGAGTAGTATTGCCCTGTATGTAAATGCCATGTTTTCTTTACCCATTCATCAGTTATTGAGCATGGGGTATGAAAGTGTCGCAATTATTTGGTGTCTAACTCTTGGAAGATAGCTAGAAGGGAAATCGCTGGCTCGAATGGAGTTTTTATGTGTAGTTTTTTCAGGAATCTTACTGTACAGGTTTACATTCTCACTGGCAATATAGAATGTCCCTTCCCCTGGAGCCCCATCTGGCATTTGTTACTTGATTTGATGGTGGCCATTCTTTCTGGGGTAAGATGGTATCAGTGTTGTTTTATTTTGCATTTCTCTTAATAGCAGCGACGATCAACATATTTTTCCTTAGGCCAACTGCTTCTTTTGAGAAGTGCTATTCGTTTTGGATGTCCTTTTCTTGATTGCATCTTTTACTTTGAGGTGTCTAAGTTAGTGCCTTTTAAATAATGGGAAATATGAGAATGAGATCTTTCATTGTAGTCCGCTGTCTGTGAAAGTATTGGCTGATGGTAGTTGCTAAATAAAATGAGGTTGGAGACTAGTAACCATCGTTTAAAAAGTATTGAGTAACTTTGCAGTCCTGTTGCCTACTTCTGTATTTTCTTCTTTCCAGGCTGGAGGTACTCTGCCAGGGCTAAAAATTTAAATGGGAAAAAAGGGTAGTGTTTACGAGAAAATGAGAATGAATAAATCGTCTGTTTTTCAAAAGGGAGACCATATTGAATTTACATGTAAGTTAAATTTTTTATTTTATATAATTCATGTTGAAAAGTTAGATTGGACTGTTTTTTATTTAAGTACAGATTTTAAAACTTTAAAAAAAATTTATGTCTATTTGGTACAGAGTCTCCTTACACAGTTCAGACTCCTAGTGCTCCTTCTGTTTCAGCACTGGGATTACGGGCATGTGCCACCACACCTGGTTTTAGGGCTTGCACCTGCATGGCATTGGGTACTAGGGATTTTTTTTTTTTTTTTTTTTTTTTTTTTTTTTTTTTTTTTTTTTTTTTTTTTTTTTCTGTCTTTTTGAGATAGGGTCTCACTATGCAGTTCAGGCTGGCCTTAAGCTCAATTTGTAGCTCAGGCTGGTCTCGAACTCAACAATCCTTCTGCCTCAGCCTCCCGAGTGCTGGGATTACAGGCATGCGCCACCACGCCTGGCTTGGGTACTAGGGATTGAACTTGGGTCCTTGCACCTGCCAGGCAGGTGCTGTAGGCCACTGAGCTATTTCTCCAGCCCATAAGTACAGATCTTAAAATAGCCAAATGATGACAGGCCGAAAAAAAGGTTAAACCTAATGTTAGCAGTGAAAACCAGGAACCTTTGAGGCCTGTGTTTTGCTACTGCAGATTGAACCTGGTACCATTGCACTGAGCTCCATCCCAGTCTTTAATTTTTTTTTTTTTTCTGAGAAAGGGTTTTACTAAATCCCTAAATAGCCCAGTGTAGGCTTGAACTTGTAATTCTCTTGCCTCTGCCTTTGAGAGTGCTAGGAGTACCAGGTGTAGAGTCTTTATACTCCCTTTTGTGTCTTTTTGAGACAGAGTTGAGCTCATTTTGTAGCCCAGGCTGGTCTCAGATTTGCAGTGATCCTCCTACCTCAGCCTCCTAAGTACTGAATTACAGGCATGCAATACTATACCCAGCTTTCTACTCATTTTCTGTTTGGTCCTTTGCACCTGACCTGACCTTGCCTTTGGGATCTTATCTGTTATAGTTTCACTAGCTGTAAAGTGGGAATAAAACTTTCTGATTATTGTGTAGAGTCAAAATGATGTATGAAGCCAGTCATGGTGGCACACACCTGAAATCCCAGCACTCAGAAGGCTGAGGTAGGAGGATCACCTAGAGTTCAAGACCAACCTGGACTACTTGGTGAAACTGTCTCAAACTAAGCAAAACAGCAACAAAAAGATTTATGGAAAATTATCGGAGCTGAGTGGGGCAGAAGATACCAGACTCAACAGTCAAGCAGGTTTATTGGTAAAACTGAGATGGACCTCTTTGTTGGAGCCAAACAGAGACCATGTCTCTTACAGGCTAAAAATCTCTTTTAATGTGTGTGTTTCTGTGGGGTTTAGAGGATGTGTATCTCTTCTGTGACCTGCTCTCCTGTCCTCAGTGACTGCTCTTGACCTAGGTAAAGTGAAACCTGTGTTTCTCTAAGATGGTCATTGGGCTCATTCAGACTGCAGCAAAGTAAATTAATACATCTCTATCATCTCACATCATGGCTTTATGACTGTGACTGTTCAAAGTTAAGCAGAAAAAAAGATTATTTAGTTCAGCTTGTGGAGGGTTCAGTCCATATCTGGTCACATGGCACAGGGGCAAGAGTTCAAGGGGGCAGAAGATAGGAAAAGGAACAAGAGCAAAAATGGTAGAGTAAATCTGCCCAGACACGGGCATGCAGTGTCCTTGTCTGAGCTCTGTCAGTACAGTGCCTACAGAGATGCGCAGTAAGTGTTGGCCATCATTGCTAGGGAGAAATAATAAGAAAATTTCAGTTGTTTTCTGTTACCTAAAAATGATGCACTCTGTTTAGAACATCCAATTGATTACATTATTTTTCCGTAGATGATATGAGTTTACATTCTGTTTTATTTGATTGGAGTGTTGATATCCATCACAGAGTTCAGTAGAGTAGAGAAGGTGGGGGTGGTGATGGGAAAAGGTGATGTACATCAAAGCCAACAAAGTAGCAGATATGTATGCTGAATAAGTCTAGGGATCTCAGCTATAACTTGAAGATTATGAATAGTAAATTTTTATTAGGAAGCCGGGCGTGGTGGCGCATGCCTGTAATCCCAGCACTCCAGAGGCTGAGACAGGAGGATTGTTGTGAATTCGAGACCAGCCTGAACTACAAAGTGAGCTTAAGGCCAGCCTGAACTGCATAGTGAGACCCTGTCTCAAAAAGACCAAAAAAAAAAAAAGTTTTATTAGGGATTTTTAAAAGTAGATTTTAACTGTTTTAATTGTAATGGTTGATACATTGTGTCAACTTGAGAAGTTTAGAAGTTTTTTTATTTTTTATTTTTTATTTTTTTCCAGTGGTACCAGTGATCAAACTCAAGACCTTGGGCTTGCCAGGCAAGCACTTATTCCACTGAGCTATCTCCCTGGCCCTATAAGTTTAATTAAGGGACTCAGCAGGGAGTCAGGATCCTCACTTTACAAACATCCTGTTCTGTGCAAGATGATGGCACAGTAGCCATCTCAGAGTGGTAGCCTGCATGCAGTGTAAGGGAAGAAAGGAGATTTACTCTACCCTTTTGCTCTTGTTCCTTTTCCTATCTTCTGCCCCCTTGAACTCTTGCCCCTGTGCCATGTGACCAGATATGGACTGAACCTTCCACAAGCTGAACTAAATAATTTTTTTTCTGCTTAACTTTGAACAGTCACAGTCATAAAGCCATGATGTGAAATGATAGAGATATATTAATTTATTTTGCTGAAATAGTAATCTCTCTCTCTCTCTCTCTCCCTGTCTCCCTGTCTTTCTGTCTCTCTTTCTGTCACTCTGTGTCTGTTTGTTTCTCTCTCTCTGTCTCTCTCTCTCTCTTGGTAGTACTGATGATCAAACTCTGGACCTTATGTTTGCCAGGCAGGTTCTTATGCCACTGACCTGTATCCCTGCCCATGGTTTTTTTTTTTTAATCTTTACTTATTAATATAGGGTCTTGCTTTGTCTCAGCCCCCAGCACTGGGGTAACAGGCATGTATTGCCATGCCCAGTTTTGGTGGCTGACATGGCATGCAATATCAGGGATTCAATCCGAACCCTTATACTTGCCAGGCAGGTGCTTAGGCTGCTGAGTTGTCTCCCCAGCCCCTTTTTTGTTTGTTTGTTTATTTGTTTTTTAATTTTTTGGTGCTGAGATTAAACCCAGGACCTCAAGCTTGCTAGGCAAGCACCCCATCACTGAGCTAAATCCCTAGCCCTGTAGTAGGTATTCTGTTGATACATATACCCCATAGTATCATTTCAAACTTCTATGTACCCAGTAAAACTTTTTTTAAAAAGTCCCTACTTGACAAACTGGGAGATAGAAGTTCTGTGTCTAAGTACTGTGGGACTAAGAGCATCTCTCAGATGAGACCATGCTCAGCCTTAAACTTTTCTGCATGTCTAGTTATGCTTATTTTATATGGACAAACTTAAAAGAAAGTCGACATTCCCTGCTTAATGACCTAGTTATTGGTTGTTAAACAAATTGGTTGCTAAATGGGAGATAGTATACAAAAAAGTACATTGCAGTATTTAGAACAAAGAAGGGGTCAAAGGAATCTCCACCTTAATGACTTATTTGCATAACTCTTACTTGCAATACCTTGAATGTATAACAATGTAAAACTACAGTAGTATATAGTACAATCAGCAAAAATTAAGTCTTATGTGACAAGGCGCCCTGTACCAAAAGATACTGAAGCTCTGTCAATAAGTTGTATAGGGCAACCCGCTCGGCTCCCCCTTCTGTCCTGACAGAAGCTCTTCTTTCCAATAAACTTTTATCCTAAAAAAAAAAAAAAAGTTATACAGTACTGTGGAAAAATAGAAGGCAGCTGGTAAGACTGAGCAGTGGGTTGGTCCAGACTGCGCCCCTTGGTCATAACTAAATATAGTTAAACAGGTTGTGAAATAAGGAATAGCTGTACTTGTGTAAAGTTCTGTGATGGCTGTGGATGGAAAATGAATGGGTTGTAAATCTGTGTCGTGTCTTTTGGATTTGTGTAAGGCCTGTAGTGTAGGAGACTCTTCTGGGTCCTAGTCTCAGTCGAAGAAACCAGTATTTGTAATCTCAAAGTTATGTTATTGGAATCCCATCAAGTTGATTCCAATCTACCACTTTCCATTCAACCCATGGCGAAAATGAAGGCACTAAATTACATTTTTAATCATTGGGGAGTCAGGGGGCTCTAAGTCCTGCCATGACATGGCTTTCTGGAACCAAGGGAGAGACCCAGGGCCTCACCCAGTTTTATTCAGTGGGGGAGTGGCTTGAGGAGGATTGACTTGAGAATTGTGGGAAGTAGGTGACTACTGTGAGCTGAGCTAGGTGGGTGGCTTACATTTACCTCTGCCATATGCAGAGAGAGTAATCTGCATTATATAGTATTTAATGTTTTGGGAAGTCTAGGGCTTCAGCTTTGATGTAGTCTTTCAAGCCCCAGGAAGTCATAGCCTCTATCTCAAGGCTCAATCCCAGCTGGCGGCGTGGAGCATTAGCTCTACCGTCCTGTCTCCACCCAGCTCACATTAAGGAGCAGCAGGCTTACCAGGGAAACACACATGCCACCTTCAAAGACTATCACCAGCACCTCAGCTAGACCAATACACACTGCTTAAGGCCAACTGAAGGATGAGCAGAAGTCCTAGCCAGCTCTGTACATCACAATACGAAGAAACAAGGTCAGACTCAGTCAAATGGAGACGGCCGCTCTTCCTTCCAGGAGAGCTGCTCAGGCGGCCCCCACGGTGGGGCGCTTCAGATTACCTGCTCTGGTACCCTACAGCTTTGCTCACAGACCATCAGCTGTGCTGGCATGTGCCTTGCACCCCGGAGCCTTAGTTCTGCGTCTCTTGCTGCTTTGTTCCCGTCTCACCTCTCAGACCTTACCTCCTCCTCTCATTTCCCAGAGGCCTTAACATGCTTTACTCTTCAGCATGGTGCTGACCTTGTTGCATGGGCCTCATTTTGTTTCTTGTGTTGTGTTTTGCCCAACGGTGGGTAAAGTCCTCGAGGATAGGGTTTTGGTCTGAGCCATTCACTATTGTGTTGTGTCCCTGTCTCCTAAACAATAGTACACACTCAGCCTCTTTCTGTGCTGTCAAAAGTGCTCTAACACGTTTAAACCTGACAGATGTTCCCCATGTAATGACCTCCTGTTGAACAACTGTACAACTGAGGCATGCCTCTTGGACTTATGACCTGTGTTTTTATTTATTTTGTGCAGTTCTGTATATCTTTAGCCTCAATGTCTTTGTACAGTGCACCTTGTTTATACAGGACTCATTTTTGCTGATTGTGCAGTACAGTATATTACTCTAGTTCTATGTTGTGTTATACATTATACTGCAGCACATAAGAGTGAAGATAAAGTCATCAAGCTGGAGTTTCTTTGGACTATTTGTTCTGAATGTTGTGTATATTACTGTACGTATAGTTCCTCAGTTAGTGACCAGTTCAGCTGGCAACCTGGCTGAAGGAACACGGCTTGGTTCTTAAGCCAGGAATGTCAATATGTATAGCAGGACATGGTGGTGCGTCCTTGTGATCCGATGCTCTGCAAGACTGAGGCAGGAGGGTTGTAAATTGAAGCCCGGCCAGGGCAACTTAGTGAGATCCAGTGTCAAAAAATAAACTCTCAGCTTGGGATTTTTCTCATTGCCTTAGAAACAGCACGGGGATAATTAGGGGCACTTGTCCAAAATCTGTGAGAGAACTGTTCTGGAAGGGTTCCTACTAAAATGCTGATTTCATGCATGTATTGGTGAGACTCATACTTTAAAGCACAGAACCTCTTCTCTACCTTAGTTTGTCTTCTTTCTGCATTTGGTGTTGTCTTGAGCTAGATGTGAACAAGACAGCCTTGCTTTGGAGACTTACTACAAATTTTTGTCCTGAATCCCTTCAGCTCTTTGGGACTGAAGGATGTTTTTAAAACTTGAATGAAAAGTTGGGTGTGGGGCCGTGGAGATGGCTCAGTGGAATGAGTGCCTGCATGGCAAGCACAAAGGCCTGAGTTCAATCCCCTGTTCTGCCCAAAAAAAAAAAAAGTTGGGTATGGTAGGGCATGCCTGTAATCCCAGCAAGTCTGGGAGACTGAGGCAAGAGGATCATGAGTTTGAATCCAACCTAGGCAACTTAATGAGATCCTATTTCAAAATAAAAATGAAAAAAAATATCTGGTGATGTAGCTGAATGCAAAGACTTCAGGGATTCAGCTGGTATAATTTAAAGAAAAAAAACTTGCTAACTTTGGTGATAGTGCTGCCTGCTCTGAGTGATTTTGCAGTGCAGGTCTGAATAGAGGTTTTCCTCTTAGATGCTAGAACACTCCCATTTTAAACCCATTTCTTAAAATACACGTTCTCTAGGTTATTGAAGAATGTGAGTCAAGTTCATAAATTTCTATTTTGAGTTTTTAAAATTGGTTTTTTTTTTTTTTTGTCTTTTTGAGACAGGTCTCACTATGCAGTTCAGGCTGGCCTTAAGCTCACTTTGTAGCTCAGGCTGGTCTCAAACTCACAACAATCCTCCTGCCTCAGCCCTCCTGAGTGCTGGGATTACAGGCATGTGCCACCATGCCCGGCTTAAAGGTTTTTTTTTTTTTTCCCCCAAAGGAGCTTTTTTTGGTCTTATTTTTACTATTTTCTGTTTTGGAACCGAGAATCGAACTCTGGACCTCGCGCTTGCTAGGCAGGCGCTGCGCCACTGAGCTACATCCCCGGCCCAGAGTTTTTAAAATTGTTTAAGGTTTTTTGAGAATTTTTAGTCCCCATCTGTGGAATTCTTGAGGACAGGGAATGTTGCTCATCTTAGAACTCCATTGCCTGGCATGTGATAAGTGCTCAGTGTGTCTGTTGTGCAAGTGGCAGCGTGTAAGTAAAAATAGTAGGGTTGTGGACATGGCTCTTCAGGTCCTCTAAGAAGCCAGATGGGCAGGTTAGCAGTTTAACTTGTCATTTTGATTTGGGAACTTAGTTGAAGTGAAATGTAGCAAATTTTTGTTCAGCTCACCCTGCCTCATGGATTATCTTTAAGAAAAAAATAATCTTTGCACAGTCTCTCCCAGCTGTGCTTGACCTGCAGTCACAGAGTGAAGCAGACACTACCAAGTCAGAGAAGCAAAGTGGTGCGTTCCTTTGAGAGCACATACACCACTGCCCTGTCTTCAGAATGGGAGCACAAATGGGACCATTCATTTTCTCAGTTCAGTAGCTGGAGGCTGCCTTACAGTTTGAAGGCTTACAAATTTGCTCTGCATTTTTGCCATCAAGCGCCACCTGACTGCCCACATGCCATTATCCCATGCAGTTCTGCATGGACAAATTCAAACGTAACCCTCAGTAGGGAGTTGGTAAATGCACATGACACAACTGAATTCTTTTCCCTTCTCTTTCCCTTCCACTCATCCATAATCTTAACTTTAGACAGCCTTACATATGAAATTTGCTTCTATAAATGAGTATTTTCATTGAGTGCAAGCCACCATGAAGAATGGAGTAATTGTAAAGATCTTATGGTTGTTCTTTGAAGATAGAACAGTGATTGGGAGTGAAGTGTTGGAAGCTGGCTGGCCTCCTTGGAGAGGAGAATGAGCTCTCTTCTTACTCTGTGGTGTGATCTCAGTGTAGTGGAGGCCTGGGGCAGGGCGTGGCAGGAGCCCTGACCTGCTGTGGAAGTGAGGGAGAGCTGTGCGGTATGGAGGTGTTTGCTGGAGATCAGGTGGACTGGAGAGAGGTGGATTGGCCTTTGGGATTCTCCAGGCCACACATGGTAGTGATCAGCATAGCCAGTCCAGAAAGGCCGCCTCTCTGTGTGTGCTTGAATTTTTTTTTGGTTTGAAGTTTTCTGTAGTAACATTTTATTTTTATTTATTTATCATTTATTTTTATGTGTTTAGTATAGGATCTCACTACACAGATTAGATTCTCCTGTTTTCAGCCTCCCAAGCGCTGGGATTACGTTGGGGCTTTTAGTCTGCTGAGTATCTGGCTATTCCATGTAGTAACAGATTTTTAAAAAAAAGAAGAAGAAAAGGAAAAACAGAGTTTAAGCACCATCACAAAGCTGATTTAGAAAAAAATCATATATAAAATATAAAGTTAGAAACAGTTAAGTTTTCATTGACCTTGGGGTACATTGACCTTAGAGTAAAATTAATAGCAATCCAATTATTGTGCTGGGAATGGTAATACACATCTATAATCCCAGCACTCTAGGAGGCTGAGGCAGGAGAATCACTTGGACTACAAAGTGAGCACAAAGCCAGCCTGAACTGCATTGTGAGACTGTCTCAAAAAGAAAAAAAAAAAAAATCCATTATGTGCATTTGTTTTTCATTGTTGTTTGAGATAGATCTCACTGTGTAGTTCACCTGGTCTTTAACTCAGCATCCCAGGCTGGCTTTTAGCTCTCAGGAATCCTGTCTCAGCTTCCTGAGTGCTGAGATTATAGGTATGTTCCACCATGATTGGTTGCTATTCTAGTTTGGATTTTGTTTTGTTTATTGAGACAGGGTCTCCCTCACTATTTCAGGCTCGCTTTGAACTCACTGTATAATGACTCTTAGTGATCCACCTGTTTACAGCCTCTCAAGAGCTGGGATTACAAGTGCATACCACCACATCCAGTCTCAGTTGGGTCTCAGCACACCGGGTGGAGGGGCCAGACTGGCCTCAAATTCAGTGATTCTCTTGCTTTGGCTGCCTGAGTGCTATTATTGCAGGTCTATGTCTCCACACCCAGCATATGGGTTGTGTTGGTCACCTCTTCACTTGGGTGGTCTTCATTCCATGACACTGACAGTGGGAAGGTGTGGTGGACCACGGTTTCATAGTCACCTTCCTTAGCATGAGGAAGAAGACACTGCACACACTGTGCACCACAGGGCTGTGCTTGAACAGGGAAGAACTGAGAGCCTAGGCAGGCCGCGTGGCAACAAGAGGCCCCTGCCTCTTGCAGAAGGTGTGACCTAGTGCCTGAGCTGTCAGAATGTGGGGCCTACTACACAGGGTGCCAGCATTGGGCAGTGATGGTTGTGGGGACTGCTTGATTGCAGGATCTCAGTCTGAGGCAGAGGAGAGAGGACCACTCACAGAGTGCTGTGCTGTTGGGTTTTTTGTTATGTTTTTGGTACTAGAGAACCTTGCACTTACCAGGCCGGCATTGTGCCGCTGAGCGGTATCCCTGGCCCTGCGCTGCTGGTGTAAGCACGACACTTGTGTCATATACTTGTGTTTGGTGAAGATTGCACTAAGTATTAGGTAGCTGTAGATTCCTATTGAAAGTGGCACATGTAAAGCTCCTTCTCCTTCCATCTCTTCCTGTTCCCTCCTCCTCTTGTTCTTCCTGTTTGCAAAAGATTTTCCTGCTTCCTATTATATTTGTCTTTTATTTTGCTCTTTATTTCTGTCTTGGGTTTCTCATGAAGAAGAAATTGTGTTTACCATGTGTCCACTGGCTTGAACAACTGGAGGTGCAGGGCATGCATACCTGTTCCATAAAGGTGGCTTTGTATTGTTTATTACACAGCAGTGGTTCAGAATGTATGGCAGTAAGACACACAGATTATAGCTCCACTTTGAGTGTTAAGCTTGTGGGCCAAATCTATTTCTCTCTTTTTTTTTTTTTTTTTTGTATTTTAGGGAAGGGTCTACAGGATGTTCAGGGTCTCACTACTAGATTGGACTCTTAGTGATCTGCCTGTTTACAGCCTCCCAAGAGCTGGGATTACAAGTGCATGCTACCACACCCAGTTTCAGTTGCGTCTTAGCACACCGGGTGGAGGGGCCAACATGGCAGGCCCAGGGATTGAACCCCCAGCCCCTGGGCCTGCTTACAGGCACTTTAATCCACTAGCTGGATTATTTTTGGCAGAACCAGGGATTGAACTCAGCCCTTGCACTTGCCAGGGAAGTGCTTATTCTACTGAGCTATCTCCCTGGCCCCAGGATTTTAACTCTTTGAGAAAGATTTCTAAAAAGAATAGCTGGGTCAAATGGAATTTTTAGTTTTAGTTTTTTTGTTTGTTTTGTTTTGTTTTTAATGTATTTGGTTGTTGCAGGGTCTCATTACACAGCTCAGACTCATAGTGATCCTCCTGCTTTCATCCTTCCCAGCACTGGGATTACAGGCAGGTGCCACCACACCAAGACTCTGCCAGGCTCAGTCTGCACTTGGGCTGGGGCTTGCAGAGCATGTGGTGCTGAGGCTCCAACCAAGGTCCCTGCGCTTGGGTAAGCAGGCACTTTAGTCCACTGAGCTATCTTGCCACACCCTAGTTTTTAATTTTTTTGTGGAGTTTCCATACTTGTTTCCATTCCCATCAATAACGTAGATGCCTCCCCTCCCCCAACCTCTGTAGCATTTATTATTAGATGATTAGTTGATAATGGCTGTTCTTTCTAGGGTAAGATGGTGGTGTCTTCTCAGGGTTTTAATTTGTATTTTTCTAATAGTAACGTTGAGCATATTTTCATGTATTTATTAGCCATTTGTACTTTTTGTTTTTGTACTTTTTCTGAGAAATGTCTTGATTTTGGTTGCCTGTTTTTTTTTAATTTAGGGTCTGTTATTTGAGGGGCATTAACTTTTTTTTTTGGTGGAACCAGGGATTGAACTCAAGCCCTTATGCTTGCCAGGGAAGCACTCATTTTACTGAGCCATCTTCCAGTCCCGGGGATTAACTTTTGAGTTCTTTATATATTCTAGATATTAGTCGATTGGGGTAGTAGCTAACAAAAATAACTTTCCCATTCTGTAGATTGCCTCTTTATTCTGTTGGTTGTTTTCTTTTGCTGTGTAGAATGGTTTTAATTTTTTTTTTTAACAGGGGAGGAAAAGCCCTGTTTTTTTTTTTTTTTTTTCTTTTCTTTTTTGTGGGACCGGGGATTGAACTCAAGCCCTTGAGCTTGCCAGGGAAGCACTTATCCCACTGAGCCATCTCCCCTAAGAATGGTTTTAATTTGATACAATCCCATTTGTTGATTCTTGGTATTATTTTTTGTGCCATTGGGTTCTGTTCAGAAAGTTCATGGCTACACTTATGTTTTTAAGATCTTTTATCTATTTTATCGTATAGATTAAGTATTTCTGTTACAACATTTAAATCATTGATTTGTTTTGTTTTAGTTAAGATATGTGGATCTATAGTGGCTGCAGTATGTGGATCTATAGTGGCTGCAGTTCAATTTCTGGTGTGCCCTGCCGGCCTGCCCATGGAGTACGCTGAGACAGCAATTGAGACTGGACGTGTTGGTGCACCTGTAATCCTAGCACTTGGGAGGCTGAAAAGAGGAGAATCACTTCAAGTCTGATCTCCATAGTGAAACCCTATAGACCTTGTAGACCTGTCCTAAATACAGAAAAGAAAAAAAGAGATATATGGATCTAGACTTAGTCTTGTGTATGTGAATATCTAGAGTTCCAAACACCATTTGTTAAAGAGGCTATCTTCCCTCCAGTGTATGTTTTTGACCCCTTTGTTGAAGATCATATAGTTGAATGTGTCTGGATCATTTATGCTTCCTTTGTTTTGTTTCATTGATCCATATTTCTGTTTCTGTGCAATAGCCTGTTTTTACTACCATAACTGTGTGATATAACTTCAAATCTGGGATTTTGGTGCCTCCTACTTTGCTGCTGTTATCTGGAATTGCTTTTGCTATTAATGGGCAGCATCATTATTAGTATTGCATTATTTGGGGTTGAACACAGAGCCCTCACACTGAGCTATATCCCCAGGACTCTTTTATTTTGTATTTTTCGCAGAGAAAAATATTTTTATTGGTACATTTTAGGTATATATGAGGATGACATTAATCATAGGGAATTTGCACCAGTATAACTTTTTTTTTTTTTCAGAACTGGGTATTGAACTCAGGCCCTTCCACTTACACTTATTCTACTGAGCCATTTCCCCGGCTCTGCACCTGTATAACTTGATGCTCCCCCCCATTCCCATAACATTCCTTTAACCCCTCTTCCCCTCCTTACTCACAGAAGCTTTGTTTTTATTTTGCATTTTGAGACAAGGTCTTGCTAGGCTGCTCAAACTTGCAATACTCTGCTTCAGCCTCCCATTGTATTGGGGTTGCAGACATGTGCCGCTGTCCCTATTTGGGGATTTATACTTTAGGGCTATGTATACTTGTTGCATTTGTCTGTGTTCACATGACAAACACATATTAAGACATCTCTGAGCCTGCCAAGTAGCCAGGTGCACAAGCTAAAGAGGGCAGCCAAGTACAGCGCCTCATGCTGGGCTTCTAGCTGTAGATCGATCAGGCTGTGAGAATGACCTGGATGAAATCCATCACAGGGGTCCCAGAAGTCTTGTCTGTCTGGGCCCTGAACTGAGCAGGCACAGCTCAGTTTATTGAGAAACTTAGAAAGTACAAATCATTGGCAAAGGACAATGTACAAGAAGCCCTCTAATAAACCATGAGCTCCTGATCAGTCACGTATTTCATTTATCCTAAAACTTGAAAGTACACACAGGATTTCCTCTGCTGGTCTCTTAAAACAGTTCTGAGAAAACAAATAGGATTGTTGTGTCCTGACAGCTTGCTGCCAGGTGAACATCCTCTTTTTTGTTTTCCCTGAACTTCTTCCTCAGAGATCTTACCATGAATCACACAGCACTTCCTGGTCCAGGTGGAGGGTGGTGCACACTGGGCAGCTTACTCATGTTGTTCTGCACAAAAATGTAAGCACGCTTTTTTTTTGGTTCTGATCTTATAGAGTGCAGAGTGTCTCCAGATACCTCGTCCATACATTCCTCCTCCTGTGTCCCTCCTGCCTCTTTCCTATCTACAGTTACTTCTCAGGGATGCTGGAGTTAAGATGTAGCTTGTGGTGATGTGTGTCTGGGAATTAAAAAGCAACACTGCAGATTATTTAGCTTGTTTTTCTTCCCCTGTCCTCCCTGCTCTTCTCTTCCTCCCTTCTTTCCATGTCCTCATCATCTACTTTTAACTGTGATTTTTGTATTGTGTGTACAGATTTTTATTTCTCAAAAATGATGACAGAAGTTTCTTTTCCCTCTGTGCTGGTGATTGAGCTCAGAATTTACACCTGGTAGGCAAGTATTTCCCTGAACAGTTCCAGCCCTTGCGATGGAGATGTTACTGTAGCAGTAGGAAGCCTATTGAGATTTAGGGGTTGGTCATGTATGCAGGTCTGGAGTTTACTGGGATAGCTCCGCTTTGTGGTCAGTGGGCTCCCGAGGCATGCTGGTCCTGTTGTGAGGGCAGGGTACAACGGAGCAGAGGTACGAGGGGCCTCTTAATAAGGCCCACACTCAAAGCTGGCTCTAATACCTTAACCTGCCTCCTGGTGAGCAAACTGATGCCAGGTTCTGGATTAGCAGGGTGAGGAAGTGTCATTAGGTGTGTGGGAATCAGCACTAGCTGTCTTCTTTGGAGAGGTGAGCTCAGCGTGAGCATGCTGTTATTACTGTACACCATGACTCTTTATTTAGCTGGTTTCTTGTCTGTCTCCCTCTTAGTGTAAAAATTGTTACCTTTTAAAACTTCTTTCTTGGGATCAAACTCAGGGCCTCACTTGCTAGGCAGGCTCTCTGTCTCTAAAGTACATTCTTGGCCAGAAGAAGCTGTTGCCATTTTATCGGTGTGGTTAGCATGAGATTCGGCACATTTGCACACATCTGGTGCACGTGCTTGAGTGAACCTAAGTAAGTGAAGGGATTAGTAGGTAGGAAGTTGCATTCTTTGGTTAAGGGCCAGAGTCTGGGAACTTGAAGATTGGAAAATCTTTGGCTAGTTGATGAAGGTTAATAGGGGTCTTGACTGAACTGAGTTCTGGGGTTCATTGGTTGTTGTGAGACTGAAAATCCACAGATGGAGCCCTTTGTGGTGGTACGCACCAGTGGCTCCGGTCTTCTGGGGTCCTGAGGAAGGATGGCCAACTTAGCAGTTTATTGAGACTGTCTCAGATGACTTTAAAATCCCTTTTGTTAAATATTATTTTTTTTCTCTGCTTTCCACACTATGTTTAGTTCACTTGTCCACAGAGTTCCTAAGTTGGCCCATGAAGAAAAGGGGGAGAAATACAGTCTGTGGTAAACCTCTTTTTCCTGTCATATCTGTAGTCCCATGGTCCTTATGTTCACTAAATCTGTATATAAAAGTCTGTAACTTTTAATAAGAGCAAGGGCTGTTGCTAATAGATACCTATTGGCAATTTCATGTGTACACATGTGTGCGTACGTGTGTGTACATGTCAAGATTCAGGTTGTATCCTTCTAGCACAACAGCCAGGTGTGGTGTGTGCCTGTGATCCAGTCCTCAGGAGGCTGAGGCAGAAGGAGTGTTGAGAGTTTGGGGCTAGCCTTAACTGCAGAGTAAGACCCTGCCTCAGAAAGACAAAGAGAAAAGAAAAAAAATCACAACAGAATTAATAATAATATAAGGTAAGAATATTGATTTTTAAGTCCAGCTAGAATTGAATTGACTGAGACCATGCCTTGATATGTTGAGTCACAGCATCACAAAAATTAGAAAGATACAAGGCCATCCAAGTAGCTCAGCAGATTAAAGTGCCAGCAAGTAGGGGCCGGGGTTTGATACTGGGGCCTGCCTTGCCGGCCCTGCCCCCGGGGTGCACTGAGACAGTGATTGAGACTGGTTGTGGTGGCACAGGCCTGTAATCCCAGCTCTCAGGAGGCTGTAAACAGGCGGATCACTACAAGTCTGATCTAGTAGTGAGACTCTGTGAACACCCTGTAGACCCTTCCCTAAAATATAAAAATAAAAAAATACCAAATGCATGAAACCATAGTTACATGTGATCATGGGCAGATTAGACATTAGTCCATCTAGTTGTATTATTTAAGAGGAACGAGTGGGTGACCTTAGAGCTCATGGCTTAGAAATAGGAACCAGACACCTGTTAAAGTTTCAGAGTTAGAAAGACCCACATTATGGTCCTGGTGTCAGAAGAGGGATCCCTGTTTTAGCGGGTTGATGATTCCATGGAGGATGGTAGATTAGGTGGCAGGCATTGGAAAGTGGTAGTTTTATCGACAAGGACTTTTTTTCACTTAGTGTGCTTATGTCTGATAACACAATGTATGTATTATGTAAGATAAATTGTAGATTTTTGGATTATAATATTCAGTACTATAACTGGCATTCTCTTGACAGAGGGCATGAGATCTTCTCTAAGCACATCTGCAGACAGGCGAAACGAATTATTGTGGACTTATGGCCATATATATTTCTGTTCAGAAATTATATGCATGGGAAATGTTTGACTTTATGTAGGTTATGCAGTATGGTACTTTGGTGTAATTGATGAGTGTAGGATAATCTAAACTTGTATATTCTGCTGGATTATCCTCAGAGAGTTTTATTCTTAAGGGAGGCAGTACTGGGGTTTGAACCCAGGGCCTTTTGCTCTAGGCTGCATCCCTAGTCCTGTCCTATCTGTCCATGACAGTAAAAACCAACACCCCCAGTCCCCCAATCTTTCTGTGTACTTCAGGCTGGCCTGGAACTGTGTGGCCTGTCAGCCCTCAAATTTGAGATCCTTCTCCCTTGGCCTTCTGAGTTCTGGATTTACAAGCATGTGCCATCACATCTGGGTAGCAGTTTTACTACTGTGGACTATCAGCTGAGATTGGTCCTCTTCCATTTGCAAAAGCTATCTTCCTGCTGCTTATGGTCTCTTTTATGTGTGCAGTGGGAAGAAGTTAGAAAGAGGGAGAAAGACTGGGTACTTAAACCCAGGGCACACAGAACTATATTTTCAGTCCGTTTTATTTATTTATTTGCTGTTTTTTTTTTTTTTTTTTTTTTTTTTTTTTTTTTTTTTTTTTTTTTTTTTAAACATAGGGTCTTGCCAAGTTACTAAGTTGCCCAGACTGGGGTTGAATCTATAACCCTTCTGTCTCAGCCTCCCAGAGTACTGGGATTATAGGATTGGGTCACTACAACTCTCTTGGGGAATGGGATATTTTTAATAGGAGCATATGGAAGATTCTTGTTGGGAGAAATAAAGAAGGCCTTTATTAGGAAAGCAGCACCAGGCATGGTGGCACACATCTATAATTCTAGCATTTGGGAGGCTGAGGCAGGAGGATCAATGTAAGTTCCAGGCCAACCTGGACTGCATAGTGAGTTCAGAGCCAACCTGAATTGCATAATGAAACACTCACTAAAAACCAAAACAAACCCAGCAGCAATGAATAAAGGACCAATACCAGAGATTTTTAAGAGACAGATTCTAAAGGATTAAGCATTAGTGTGAAGAAGACAAAGAATGAAATGTAATTTGAGGCATCTGTTAGTAATAAATGTCGTAAGTGATAAGTGATAGTGCTGTTGGCAGGAAAAGTGGCAGTGCCACTAAGCAAAGTGAGGGCTGTGGTAGAAGCCAGTCATCACGAGTATTGAGAGCATGAGAAAAGTCGAAGCTGTGAACGTTGCTGAGACGACATGGGAAAAAACAAGTGAGCACCAACAGAAGGCTCAGTGAGATTCTGGAGGAAAAGCTGGCCTGAGAGGACGCTTACCCAGCAATGCCAGAGGTTTCAGATAGGGACAGGGATTCCTGGAAAAATTGTACTAATAGTCATACAGAGCATACTTTCTTACCAAGGGGAAAAAAAAAGTCTTATATTTTGCTCCTATCAGGCCGAGTTTGAGGGTGGTAGATTAATTGATCTGGCAGAGGAAATTCAAAACAACCAGCGTATAGACAGTGGTATAAGTACTCCTAACTGCTTTTTGCCAGATCTGTAAGTGAAAACTGGAAGCAAAAAGCAGAGCTGAAATAGCTGAAGAACTTTGGTCTGGGAGATAAAAGAATCAAGGACGATACCAGGCTTTTGGCCCGAGAAGTCAGAAGCATGGCTTTGCCATTTACTGAGATGGAGAAGCAACTTTAGGAGGAAAGGCCAGAAATTTAGGTGTGGATATACTGAAATTGAGATTTGTAAATATCAAGTAGGCAGTTGGGGACCACCTAAGTGAAAATACCTAAAAAAGGTACAAAGAAGCTTCTTCCTCTTGAAAATATTGGGTGCAAAGCTAAAATCATAAGCAACTTTAAAGATAGATATAAGTAGTATGAAATGGAGTGATCCTCCTATACCTTTAAAAGCTTCATCTGCCTTTTGCCAACTGAACATTTTTTTCACAACATTTTAGAGAAGGTTTTGTTTACATGTAAATCTAAGAAATTCCAACAAGCCTCAGAAAACCCCTAACAGTTTGTACAGGCCCAAAAATTAAAAAAATTAAAATTAAAAATTTTTTTTTTCTTGGTAGTATAGCCATTACAAATTGTCCCTTAAATTTGCTTGAAAGCAGTTCGTTAACTGATACATCAGTATGTTACAAATAAAATTAGAACAATCTCTTCTTTGTTTATTGTCTCCCTGAACCTTTCCCAGGGAAGTGTAGCAGAACTCTGAAGGCAGAATTCTCACACACAGGTCAGGTCTTTCAAAAGAAGAGAGGAGGAAAAACCATTTTTCTTACTCTTGGGTTTTGAGATGGCTTCACACATGAGCCCAGGCTAGCCTTGGACTCTGTATCTTCTTGTTCCTCATTCTTGGCAGTGCAGGGGTTAAATGTGTACATCACCACATTTAGCTGAAATTGACTTTTTTCTGGTACCAGGAACCTTAACTCAGGACCTTGTGTTTGCCTGCCAGGCAGTTGATGTCCCACCAACCTACATTGCTGATCCTTAAATTTTCTTTTTTGACAACTTCCAAAGTTTGCTTTTGGGCTGGCAAGATAGCTTAGCAGACTAAAGCACCTGCTTAGGCAAGCTTAGGCAAACACAGGCTCCAGCGCTGGGGAGGCTGAAAGCAGGAGGATCACCATGAGTCTGAGCTGCATAGTGAGACCTTGCAACAACTACATACATTTTTAAAAAATTGCTTTCTATATATATCTAATGCTTGGATTCATTCCACATATAAAGTTAATCTTTTGTGCAAAGGCCTGACTGAGTTCAATCCCCAGTTCTGCCAAAAAAAAAAAAATTCAGGGTTTCTACTGAGCTATCTTCCCAGCCCTTTAGCTTTATATTTGTAATTAAAAAATATGGAATCCAGCATCAGTATAGGTACTACTAAAATGAACATTTAAAAAACCTTAATTCCAACAAGTAATTTTTAATTCATTCATTCATTCATTCATTCATTCATTCATTCATTCATTCATTCATTCATTCATGGTACCAGGAATCAAACTCAGGACCTCTCATTTGCCAGGGAGGTGCTATGCCACTGAGTTCTATCTTCAGCCCAGTATTTTAAAAAATCCTATGCAAATGATTTTTACAGTTGCTCTTTCTGCGTATTGCCATTATTTTTTTAATATCTTTTTTTTTTTTTTTTTTTTTTTTTTGTATTTTAGGGAAGGGTCTACAGGGTTTTCAGGGTCTCACTACTAGCTAGGACTTGTAGTGATCCGTAGAGCTGGGATTACAGTGTGTGCCACCATGCGTAGTCTCAGTTGGATCTCAGCATGCCCTGTGGGCAAGGCTGGCAAGTCAGGCCAGGGAATTGCACCCCCAGCCCCTGGGCCTGTTTGCAGGCGCTTTAATCCACTGAGCTATTTGGCTGGCCCGTATTACCAATATTTGAATACTAGTTTGGAAAGTGGTGGTTTGGATTAGAACCATTTGACATCTAGGCTCATTTTTCAGGCTGTTACCTGCATGACTAGCTAGATCGCTCAAATGCATCTGCCTGTAAAGCAAACCGTCTGTTATTGGAACTGGTACCTGCTGAGACACTGGAGCTGTCTTGAGTCTGAGATGACACCCTGATTACGGGGGGGTTTTCAGGATTCATGAGTCTGGGGTTACCTGTCTTGCCAGCTGTCATGTAGACTGTCATTAGGCAGCATGGTGGCATAAGTCAGCTGGTGCCATGGAGGAGGAAGAGGAGGTTTCCCTTCTCCCTGGGTCCACAGTATTGTTAGAAATGCAAGCATTTGAAGTGAGTAGTCATTCCTAACAGGTAGGGAATGGTGAGATGCTTTGTGAAGTAGAGGAAAGTTACTTTTGAAAAGCAACTCAGACTTTTACCGAGAGTGGGGTGGGGTCGGGTGAGGACAGTGTGAAGAAGGCTGAGGCACCATCAAGGACATGGCTGCAGTGTGATGTGATGGTCCATGTGAGGTGGGCACCAGTGAGGGTCGTGGGGCTCTACCTGACTTTGTCCTTGTGGGCCTGAGGGTGGCTGGAGTAACTACACCATGAAGAACCAAATGAGATTCTTTTTTCCTGAGTCTCCCTTTTCCATTTGAACTGGGAGGGTCAGGTCTTGGTCTCTGGAAAATTAACACAATTTTGCCCTGAGTCTCCCTTTTCCATTTGAACTGGGAGGGTCAGGTCTTGGTCTCTGGAAAATTAACACAATTTTGCCCCAGTTTCTGGAAAACTAGGGTTGCTCTTTGTTCCTTGGATTTATTGCCATAAGTATCTTTTTCATCTTTCAGACACCTAAAAATTCATACATCAACTTCCTGGTCAGATGGTCTCCGGCTGTGTTTTCACCATTACAAGCTCAGTCACAGCTTTGCAATAGAGAGGAGTCTTGAAAGTGTAGCTACTTGGCTAGTGGGGACAGACACCATGCACCCTGGGAAGAGACACCTTTTGCTTCCTGCTGAACTCAAAACAAGCTTCTAGGTCATTTTTCTGAATTTGGTTGCAAAGTAAAATCATTGGATTTCCTCATACTTGTTTACATCACAGATGCCTAAGGCTACATTGGGTTAGAGACAACAAGACATAATATAGTTGTCAAACTACTATATTCATCAGGAAGAGAAATTTGAAAACATAGTTTTACCATACTGGGTGCCAAATCTTCAGTATCAAGGACCTGCTTTTACATCTTTTTTCTGTATATCTCAAGTACTGAATTTTGGAAGAAAAAATATTACCTTCCTGCCTAAATTCTGCTTCATTGTAGCCCTCCCTGCATTTCTTTATGACTAAGGCATGAAACAGGGTTGTCCTTTGTTACTGAGGCACTTCTCTGCTCTAGGGGTTCCCAGTGTGGTGTGTCCAGCCCACAGCTCCCAGCACTGGGTGGGAGGCCACCCTCAGCCAGCTGTCCATCTGTCCATGGGGAGGCTGAGGGCCTCTGCTGTCAGTGTCCCCCAGTCCTCCTGGCCACCCTCAGAGCTCCTGCCTCCCACAGTCCTCCCTTTGGCTTTGGGCTTATACCCTCCCAACTTGCTGAGTTCTTGTGTAGCAAGTCACCAGTCGCCTGCCCAGAGTGCACAGACCTGCAGCAAGGGAGGTGGTAAGAAGAGAACCAGGTGCCGACCTGGCCAACAGGTGGCAGCCTGGCCTGCAGAAGAGTGTGTGTGTGTGTGTGTGTGTGTGTGTGTGTGTGTGTGTGTGTGTG
>PVKA01024508.1:17655-34233 GCA_004027165.1 Ctenomys sociabilis | reverse complement strand
TACCCATGTTAAAATGAAAGTGGGGGGAATTTGTGTCCAAGCGGCGCAGTAGCCTGTAGGACACGCCTTGATCAGGCGAAAAGGGAGAACCTCCGTACAGGAGGGCACAAATCTTCCCTGTAGGTGCGTCCACCCAGGGTCCAGGTTAAGCCCTTGCTTACCTGCAGGTACGTACCAAATCTCCGACACGATCCAAGCCCAGCAGCTGTTTTCCCCGTACGGGCCACCAAGTAGATGTCCGGCGCCGCTCCCGTCCCGCGGAAGAAGACACTAAGACACCTTGTAACGGGTTCAGCAAGCCTTTATGGATCGGGATGCAAGCCTCTACATGCGTCCGCTAGCTGCGGCGTCCTACGTGCAAGCAACAATGAACTTCCTGCCAGAGCGAGCTATATAGGTTTCATAGATCAATCACAGTTGTACATGTGTTCGCATATCATTGGCAGAGTCACAGAAGTGGCGGGCATTTCCCTAAACAGGCGGGACCCAGGCACAGCAACAAGAACCCGGAAACCAAATATGAGCGCCATCTTGGCAGACACGATGGGCGGGGGAGCGAGGAGCGGTCGCCATCTTGGAATGGCTCCCGACATATTATTTCTGTAGTTTCCCTCTCAGTGTGTTTGTTATCTGTGTAGATGAATGGTATTGACTTTTGAGTATTCATTTGCACTCTCCTATGCTACTGAATTTGTGTATCAATTTGAGTTCCTTATTGATAGAGTTTTTTGGGTCTTCCAAATAAAGTATCATGTCATCTGCAAATAGTGATATTTTAACTTCTTTACCTATTCTTATTCCTTTTATTTCTCCCTCTTGTCTTATGGCTGTAGCTAATGATTCCAAAACTTTATTGAATAGGAGGGGTGATAGAGGACATCCTTGTCTTATATGAGATCTGAGAGTAAAAGATTTCAGTTTTTCTCCATTTAAAATTATATTAGCCCTTGAGTTATCATAGATGGCTTTGATCAAATTGAGGTAGAGGCCATCTATTCAAATTTTCTATAGGGCTTTGAACATGAATTAGTGTTGGACTTTGTCAAAAGCTTTTCTGTATCAAGTAATATGATCATGTAGGTTTTAGATTTCAGTGTATTAATATAGTGTATTACATTTACAGATTTTCAAATATTGAACCATTCTTGCGTCTCTGGGATGAATCCTACCTGGTTGTGGTTGATGATCTTCTTGATGGTTTGCTGTACTCTATTTGCTAGTATTTTTTCTCTGCTGCTTTTGATGAGATTAGCTATGGGTTTACCAACTTTATTTAGTCTTTGAAAGAATCAGCTTTTCAGTTCCTTAATTCTTTGTACTGTATTCTTCATCTCAATTGAATTAATTTCTGTTCTAATCTTTGTTATTTCTTCCCATCTTTGGGTTTGGTTTGCTCTTCCTTTTCTAGATAGCAGAGGGGTAGCATTAGGTTGTTTATTTGTTCCTTTTCTGTTTTCCTAATGTTTGAGTTCATACCTATGAATTTCCCTCTGAGAACTGCTTTCATCACATCCCATAAATTCTTGTAAGTTGTGGTTGAATTTTCATTGAATTGTAGATATTGTTGAATTTCTTGTTTCATTTCATCTGTGACCCATTGATTACTGAGTAGTGTTTTGTTTAATTTCCATTTATTTGGCAGGTTTTTCTGCTTCCTTTTGTCATTTATTTCCAGTTTCATTGCACTGTGGTCGGATAATATGCATGGGATAATTTCTGTTTTCTTGCATATACTTGAGCATGACCTATGGACTAGTATGTGGTCTATTTTAGAAAATGACCAGGTGCAGCTGAAAAAAAACATGCATTCAGCTGTGGTTGCATGGAACATTCTGTGTATGTCCACCAGGTCCATTTGTTCTAAGCTCTGGTTCAATTTTGCTACTTCTTTGCTAATTTTTTTTTTATCTGGTTGACCTATCTTTTTGAGATAAGTGGGTATTAAGGTCTCCTGTTAAGATTTTGGTCTTGGATATTAGATTTTTCATGTCTATTAAGATTTGTCTTCCATAGTTTGGTGGTGGGTATGAAGGTCTCCTGTTAAGATTTTGGTCTTGGATATTAGATTTTTCATGTCCATTAAGATTTGTCTTCCATAGTTGGGTGTTCCTGTGTTTGGTGCATTGATATTTATGAGTGGTACCTCTTCCTCTTGAATTTTTCCCCTAAGCAATATTCAGTGGCCTTCTTTGTTTCGTTTGATCATCCATTGTTTGAAGTTGAGACTGTCTGAGAATAGAATTGCTGCACCTGCTTTTTTCTGAGGTGCTGGGAAATGTAGTATTGTCTTCCATCCTTTGACTTTAAGCTTATAAATGTCTTTTTGAGTTAAGTGTGTTTCTTTTATACAGGATATTGTTGGATTTTGTTTCCTAATCCACTGTGCCAGTCTATTTTTCTTAATTGGTGAATTGAGTCCACTTACATTGATGGCTATAATTGAAATGTATTGACTTATGATTGTCATGTTACTTACCTCCTATTGTTTAGTCCTTTTTTTCTGTGTTTAGTTGTTTGCCCTATTCAGTGGTTTCCTTCTGTTCTCATTCGTGGATTTCTGGTCATTGTAGTCCCTCTCTAGAACATCTTTCAGTAGCCTGTGTATGGATGGCTTTGTTATCATGAAATTCTTTAGTTGTTCTTTACCATGTAAGTATTTAACTGCTCCATCAAACTTGAAATAGATTTTCACAAGGTATTGCAGTCTGGGCTGGAATTTGTTTTCATAGAGGACTTAAAGAACTCTTTTGGCACATGCCTGTAATCCAAGCACTCGGGAGGCTGAGGCAGGAGGATTGTTGTGAGTTCGAGACCAGCCTGAGCTACAAAGTGAGCTTAAGGCCAGCCTGAACTGCATAGTGAGACCCTGTCTCAAAAAGACAAAAAATAAATAAATAAATAATAAAAAAAAGAACTCTTCTCCATGCTCTTCTTGCCTTCATGGTTTGTGAAGAGAAGTTGGCTGTAATTCTGATGAGTTTTCCTTTGAATGTGACTTGCGTTATTTCTCTAGCAGTTTTAGTATTTATTCTTGTGTTGGATTTCTGTGATTTTGACTATTATATGCCTCAGTGTGTTTTTAGTTGGGTTGAAGTTATTTGGCGTACTGTATGCTTTCGGTTACCTGAATGTCATAACGTTTCCTCATATTTGGGAAGTTTGCTACTATTAATTTTGCCCATATTCTTTTTATCCCATTTGTATTGACTACTTCTTTCTCATTGATGCCTATCAATCTCACATTGTTCATCTTGGCATTATCTTGCAGGTGATGGATTTTTTTTCCTGCATCCTAGTTGTTTTTAAGAAATCCTTTCTCATCATTTCACTAGCTGCACCAGCATCTTTGAGGTATGAAACTCTGTCTTTGCTTTCACTCAAATGGTTTTGTAGACTCGTGATTGAGATTTTAAGTTCTATATCTCTGTGACTCTGCTTCATGTGATCCATTTATTTCCTGTATTGCTCATTCATGGAATCCATTATATTTCTAATCTCTATTTTTTTATCCATGTCTTCTTTAGAGGTAGCTATTCTTTTACTGCGGAGATTTTTCCAAATTGGTTTTCCTCCAAATATTTCCAGAATTGATTCTCTACTTCAGATCCTATGATTTCAAATAATTCTTTTTTTATTTCAGAAATTATTTCTGCTTTGAGTTCCTCTTTACCTTTCTACTGTTGTTTCTTTGCTTGCAATGCTGTTAACTCATATGTTTCAGCTGGAATAGTGTTCTCTGAACTTGTTCTGGGTGGGCATTGGGTTTCCCTCATACTTTTCTGGATTTCATTCATTACTTCAGATGCTATGTATTCAAAAATTTCTTTTTTTTATTTCAGGTATTAATTCTGGTTGAGTTCCTCTATACCTTTCTGCTTCCGTCGCTGTTAATTCATTCATTTTAGCTGAGCTAGTGTCCTCTGCACTTACTGGTGGACTGGAGGCCTGAGATTGCATTTTTCTCCTTGCCTTTTTCATTTTGTATATCACTGACCTCTAATCTTTGGTGTGGAGCTTTGGTGCAGTTACAACCTTGGCGTGTAATGAGATTCAGGTGCTGATCTAATAAGTTTGAGATTATCCATGCCTGGCATGGATCTAGCTATTGTGTTCAGCTTCTTTTTCCTGTAGCCTTTCTGGCACAACTGTGAGCCTGGGGTTCCCTTCTGTTATGCCCCTGACCCAGGGACACTGTGGGGTGCCAAATCTCTCCCACATACTCACCCGGCTGTGCTGGGCTGGATCAGTGGCCGAAAGAGTCATAAAAGTTCTCACTTGTTCAGCGGGATTGGGGGCAATGTCTCTGAGGAGTTGCAGGGCAGGCTGGGCTGGAATGGATGGTGCAGATCACTAGCTCGGAGTTCTTGTGGGTGGGGGCTCCAGATGTCACAACGCAGGCAGAGAAGCTGAAAGTTCTCCCACACAGTCCCTGGACCAGGCTTACATGAATCAGGGACCGGAAGAGTCACAAAAATTCTCACTCATTCCACAGGCTTGTGGGCAGGGTCTCTGGGGAGTTTCAAGGTAGGCTGGTCTCCATTCATTTATATTTTAGGTTGGGAAAATTTACTGAAATCAGATTTAGATAAGTAGAACCTGTGAGGTATCTCCTGTTACTATCTAAATCTCATATTCCAACTCATTTATTATATTGTCTTTTTAACTTATCCTGTTGTGTTTTTGCATTATTCATAATTTTTAAAGTCTTTTCCTCTGTTTTTGTTTTTCTATCCAATGTCCTAAAACTGAAAAAAATATGTATCATTTGATCAATCAAATGTAACAACTTTTTATTGTTTATTTAGTTAAAGGAAAACACTTGGGGGCTGGGGAGATGGCTCAGAGGAATAAGGGCTTTCTTGGCAAGCTCAAGAGCTGGGTTCAAAGTTCAATCCCCAAATCAAAGAAAAGGAAGGAAAACGCTAACAGCAGGTCTGAAAGCTGCAAAAATGAGTATGTATTTTGCTCATCTTGCCTAACTACAAATATGGACTGATATATAGTATGGGCCCCCCAATTGTTACTTGATTAAGAAACCCAATGGTTTTAGCATTTGAGAAGACATCCAAAATTTTATTTTTAGTTGTAGCATTTAAAATGAGTTTCATCAAACTTGCTGTGCCGGCCCACGTCCAGGGCACACTGAGATGGCAGCATGGTGGCACGCGCTGAAAATCCTGGCTCTTGGGAGGCTGAAAAACAGGAGGATCCCCACAAGTCTGATGTGTGAAGTGAGACCCTGTACACCCTGTACTAAATACATAAAAAATATAATAAAATCAAATGAGTCTTATAGGTCTCATGAAAGAAATAAAATATTTAAAATACTGGCTAAATTAAAACTTAGATGTAAATAAAATACGAAGAAAAATTTTAACCTATTTATCAAAATAAAAATTAAAAGAATTATGTCAAATTCTGGAGCGGAGACAACAGAACTGAATTATTCCAACTGAACAATACCAGTGTATTGAGGGGAGGGGGCTTAAAGCAATTTACTTGTTTCTATTTTCTTGACATATTTATTTTAGCAGGTTTACCTTAATGCCTTGAGAATGGTTTAGTAGTGTGTGGTATTAGTTCTGATCAGAATTGCTACAAGTGCTTTACATTCACTGTGCACTAATCACTCAGCAGATTGATAGCATCAAATGCCTAGTTCTTCCCGACTTGTAGAACCAAGGTCCAAATACAGTATCACCAACTCTTGTCATCATACATGCAAGTACAATTTCATACTTATTCATTGTAAATAATTTCAGCTTGCTAACCACTATCCAACATTTCCCCATTTCTTCCATTTTCTGACTCTCATGACCATCATTCTAATATGTACTTCTATGAATTGCATCATTTTAGATTTTAAGTATAAATGAGATGAAGACATACCATTCTTTTTGTGTGTCTGATTACTTTCCATTAACATAGTGTCCCTTGAGTTCATGCATAGAGTCATAAACACATTATTCTTCTTGCTATGACTTGTGTCTAGATGTTACCTTGTAGCTTCATCCAGTCATTAGGGTGGCTTTCTCAGAGGTGGCTGGATCTGGAGTGCGAAACAGTGGTGCAGTGTCATTTATGGCTCAGTGCTCAAATAAAGGGCACTAGGATTAAGGAGGTGGGTGCTCCCGGCCTTAAATAGCCTGGATAAGATAAAAAGAGCTGTGGTCATTTCTTACGCCCTTTACGATTTTCTGTCTGCCATCGATTATTTCTCCTTCCAACGCAATCTGCCTTGAAATAAGCCACTTATGAACTGAAATTTCTACAAACTTAGCTAAGCAAACTTTTGCTTTCCTGACTTGTGAGTGCTGAACATTTTTCTCAGGAATATGAGACAATTCTTAATTTTTAAGTCTGACATACCTACTCCACGTGTATATGTCATAGACACATATGTCAGATAAATAGGTATGTAGGCATCAGGCATGATCAAATGATATGGCAAGTTTTAAATTACAGTTTTTAAAGCAAAAGATTCATGTTATTGATTTCCCTAAAAGTATTCATCATCCCGGTTTGAACACACTTATTGCACATCACTTTGCCTCCTCTCAAGCAGTTCTGTTTATCTTTCACTGACGAAAGTGGTCGCAGCAGCCTGGCTGCTTCCATATTCTGAATTTGAAGTGTTGATCCTATTTCATGTCACCTGTTATGGTATGTCATGGCACACATAGCTCCTGGCTCTTTCCTAAAGTTAAAATGATCAGGAAAGGTACGTGTTTTAAATTGATTTAGGACACTACAGCACAACAGCACAATCAAAGACACAACATAAAAGAGACTTCCAGAACTTTTTCAGAAGCTGGGAAAATGATGGGACAGATGTCCAAAGGAAGAGAAGTATTTTGAAGAGGATTAACAGCAATGTTAATTTCTTTTCACATTATTTTTTGGCGGAACCAGGGATTGAACTCAAGCCCTTGCGCTTGCCAGGACAGCGCTTATTCCACTGAGCCATCTGCCTGACCCCGGCAATGTGTCTTTCCAACTATTTTTTTTTTTAATTAAGCATTCACCATATATCTTGACTACCTCTTGTGTATCACAATTTATTATGCTTTTCCCTTACACCCTTTTCCACTATGAAATTTATGCCTTACTGCTAACATAAATCTTCTCATTTTAAATGAAAATAATGTATATGTTATTATTCAGAGAACAGATAAGGGATCAAAAATTTTTAATCATTTATGATTATGTTTATGGATACCTCAGTTATTTCTGTACACTTGTTGTAAAAATTCAGCAATGAATTTAGCAGCACAGTTGTCTATCAATGTTCTTATTTCATTTCCTTTGTGTTCATTCTCAGAAGTGGAATTGAAATAAATTGGAAGTGAAGTAAATTGGGGGTGAAGCAAATAAATGAATTTCTAGTTACATTTCCACCAAGAGTGTCTTAAGAATTTATCTTTCTTCACACTCTAACATTTGCTATAATTTACTTTTGTGAATACAATTCCTCACTCATGTGAGATAATATCACCTTGTGCTTTCTATTGGGCTTTTCCTGATGATTAGTGAATTAGTGACTATAAAGATCCATTCATGGTGGACCTGCAGGATATTTATGATTCTTTTGAGAAAATGTATATGTAGATTCTTTGTCCATATGTTTTTATGATTATTTAGGTAATCATTGATTTTATTAGTTGGATAATTTATTTGTACATTTTGAGATTTAGATCACAGTAGCTATGTGTTTCATTAAAAAGTTTTCTTCTTCTTCTTCTTCTATCATTATTATTGTTTTGAAATAGGAATTGAGCTCACATCTTTATGCTTTCCACAGAGGCATTGTGCCACTGAGCTACATTCCTAGATGTAAATATTTCTTCTTATCTTTATGTTTTTTTTCATTTTATTGTTATTGTGAATAACGAAAAACTATGAGACATTTTTGGGAGGTTTCTACTTTTCATTTCTTTCCTTATTTTTTAAATATTAAAAATAATGGCAAAATTTCACTGAACAAAATGATAGGAATTCAACAATGATTGTTATACTGCAAACAGAAGCATGAAACATTGGTCAAAAATAATTAAAAAGAAGAAAACTGGGAAAAAAAGAGCATTAATTTAATGGAGTTTTGCTTTGGTAGTGGCTGTTTTACTTTTTTTTTTTTCTTGCATGTGCTTTCTATTTTTGGTGTTGTAGCCCAAAGCTCACTAGCAAATCAGAGTCAAAGGCTTTTCTTCTCTGTGTTCTTTTAGGAGCTTTACAGTTTCGTGTTTATGTTTACCTTAACTTTTGTATAAGCTGTTAGAAAATGGTACAACTTCAACATTTTACATGTTGCTATCCACTTTCCTCAGCACCATTTGTAAAAAGACCTCCTCCCTTCTAGTATATTCTTTCTGTCTTGCCAAAAAATTAGTCTACACTATATGCTTGATCTTTTCCCTAGGGTATTTATTTTGTCTCAATAGATTATGTGTTTATTTTCATGCTGGTACTGTAGTTTCTTTTTACTGTAACTTTTTAATATAAGTTGAAATCAGAAAGTGTGGTGTGCTCGACTTTTGGGTTTCTCAAAATTGCTTTGGTTGTTCTGATTGTTTGTTCCATCTTTCTGTTTGTGGAAAACCCCATTAAGAATTTGATTAAAGCATGAGTCACATTTATACATTGCTCAGGGACATGTAAACATATGAACGATATTAATTTTCCCATAAAATGGTTTTCTATTTACTTATGCCATCTCAATTCTTTATAAATGTTTATATTTTTCTGTGTCTAGGCATTTCTTTCCCTCGGCTAAATTCACACCACAGCATCTCATCTCTTTGCTACTACTGTAATGAAATTATTTTCTTGATATTTTTGGATAGATCATTATGAATAGAAAAAGGATATTTTGGTATGTTGATTGTTTATTCTGTAATTTTACTGAACTGGGTAGTTGTATGAGTCCTCCTCCCATTCCATACACTTCTAATGTTTTCCACATAAGAGATAGTGTAGAAACAGAAAGATGATCTTACGTTTTATATGAATTATATAAAAAATTAAATTTCCTACAATAGTTGTGCATACACATTTTCAGTCATTATTGTTTTCGAAATTATATCTACTATTATTATTAATAATATTACCTTACTTAAAATGGCATCCTGACTTTGGAACATATTGAGAAAAATATTTTGGTTCCTATGTGATTAAAATGTTAGCTGTGGGGTTTCAGAGTGAATTTATTTTAGGAATTTTCTGTTCCTGTCATCATATTCATACCATTTTTATCCTTATTCTTCTGATTTTGTATGTAACAATTACTTTTTGAATATATTAAACAATACTTACATCCCAGGGACACAACTCACTTAACCATGATGTATATTTATGGTATATTCTTAAAATAATGATGTTATTTGATTAATAGCTTTTTACCTATGTTTGAAAGATTGGTTGAAAGAAATTTTTATTTTACAGTGATATCTTTTTCTTATATTTTGATATTACGGTGACATTAAACCTTTAAATCAATTTCTAAGTATTTTATTTCTGATTTGAAATGTTTTGAGAAGGATTTTAAATGATTTTTTAAATGTTTTGTAGAATTTAATATGTGTCACATGGTCCTAGGTTTTTCTTTGTTGGAAGTTATTTATTTGTCCATTCATTTACTTTTACTACTTTGACCTCTCTCTGTCTCTCTCTCTCTCTCTCTGTCTCTGTCTCTCTCTCTCTCTCTCTCTCTGTCTCTCTCTCTCTCTTTTGGCAGAACCTGGGATTGAATTCAGACCCTTGTGTTTGCCAGGGTAGAGCTTATTCTACTGAGCCATCTCCCCAGCCCCACTTTAACCTCCTATAGTTCAGGATTTTTTTTTTTTTCTTTTTTAGACTTGATAGATTAGATAATTTTATTCATCCAATCCTAATATAATTTTTTTATCACAGAACCTTCTGAATTTTTTATATATTCAGATTGCAATTTTTCAAAAATTTCCAATTTTATGGATTTGAATCCTAACCTTTTTCATTACAGCAAGTTTGTGACTTCTGTTTTATCAAAAGCCTCATTGTAAAAAAAAACTTTACTTTTAAATATGTTGATTCTTTCTACTATTTTTCATTTGCTATTCCATTTCAGTTTTGATCTTTATTACTATTTTTCACCTAAGTTTCCTTTTTAATTTTTTAGTTCCTTGAATTATAACATTAATTCATTTGTAATTTATTTTTTTAAACCTATGTTATAAATATCATTAAATTCCCTTTTACCGAGGGCCAGCCTGATAGCTCAGAGCACAGCGGCCAGGGTTTGATCCCTTGAGTGCCATCCTGGCCCTGCCCCCTGCGGTGAGCAGAGAGGGTGATTAAGACTGGGCCTGGTGGCACACGCCTGCCCTCCCAGCGCTTGGGAGGCTGAAAACGAGAGAACCACTATGAATCCATCTACGTAGTGAGACTCTGGACACTCTGAAGACCCTCTCCTAAGTACAGGGAAAAAATCCCCTTTACTAGGAATTTTACTTTACACAAGAAGTAAATTTTATTTCTATTTAAGTTAAAAATAAGAGCAATTTCACTAAAATAATCTTTAGTGCAAAATCTCAAATATGGAATAATTCTCTGAAAAAGCCCACATTTCACTTTTTTCCCCTTTAAAGAAAGATATCCTACAGTACTTCATGTCAGAAAGTAACATTTTCTGGAATAAAGCATTCAAGGCAGTTTGTGCTTGGTGTCTATATCAGCTTAGATCTAAAATGTCATGTTCAGAGATGGGGCTTTTGGAAAGTGCTCAGACAGTGCTTGAGCTAATATCATTAAGGGACCAACCCGCAGATGAGTTCACAGCTGAATGGACTATTGGGGCATGGGTCACCTGCAGAACAAGTACATCACTGTTACCTGCACCCCGCCCACTTTTGTATCTCTTTCCAAATTTCTGTTTAATGTTTTCCCTGATCACTCAGCTTTCTTCTGTCATTTGCTTTGGACACAAGGTGTCTGTCTTGGAGATAGCTGAACACAGACTGAAACACCTATACATTTAAACCAAAGCAAGGGGCTGGGGAGATGGCTCAGTGGAATAAGCACTTCCCTGGCAGGTGTAAGGGCCTGAGTTCAATCCCCAGTCCCGCCAAAGAGAAACAACAACAACAAAAAAAATGTCTGACCTCTGCCAGGCGTGGTGGCGCATGCCTGTAATCCCAGCACTTGGGAGGCTGAGGCAGGAGGATTGTTGTGAGTTCGAGACCAGCCTGAGCTACAAAGTGAGCTTAAGGCCAGCCTGAACTGCATAGTGAGACCCTGTCTCAAAAAGACAAAAAAAAAATAAATAAATAAATAAATAAAATAAAATAAAATAAACCAAAGCAAAAGAAAAGAGAACAAAAACACCTTTCCAATATAAATTGCTTTTCTCTCTTTTCTTTTTTTCCCAGAAAAGCAGATCTAACTAACAGTGAGTCTCTCAGCTGTGGCACGAGGGGGCACACACAGATTAAGACTCTCTACCCTGAGAAACTTTTCTTAGCCTTAGTTGACCATCCTCTCAGGAATCTTTTCATTGTTTCTTTTGGGTACCTGTAAATAATAAACCTGCTCCTTGTAACTTACTTTTTGAATGTTTTGCCTTATGAAACATATACAAGAAGAAAAATAGTAGTCAAAAATACAAGTTGGCTAAAATGCTTGGATTCTAGTTTTGGTGTTTGATATCATGGCAATCTTTGCTGTCCTCCATGCTGTGTAGTTTTCCTTTGATGTTTCTCATCAATGAAACTGCTTCACAGTATTTATAGTTGTTTGAACTAAAAATATACTTCCAGAAATAAACTGTACTATTATTTTATTTTTAAAAGTGGTATAGTAATTATAAAGAAAACCTCTGCTGGATCCTAACTCTAGTATAAAATCAAGAGTGTTGGGTGTAAATCAGACCATTAAGGAGCCAAATCCAAAGAGTGACTTTAGTATGTGAAGTAGTGAGTATTCATACCCTGGAAATGGTGGCAAATGTTGATTTGTGTGTTTAGAAATAGGGATACTAAAAAATCCAAAAGGATGTGGTTTTTCAATCAGCATTATTCTTTAGCATCAGTTACTTTGGAAACTATTATAATTACCCGCTTTCAAGAATTTCGTTTTTAGTATAGTGTAATTTTGGTTGGATTATCACTAGCTAAAGCTATATTATAATGAATTATTAGGAGTAATTATACCCATTTCTATTTTCTGCTTTGTGTTTTAGAAACCTTTTCTGTATATCAATAATCAAATAATGAATTTTTGTGTCTGATGTCTTATAAATAGTATTAAATTTTGGAACAATGAAATGTAAATACTCAGATGCCTTTATTGTTATTTGTGGAAGTAAAGTGACTGCAACTGAAATAAGATGATTCACCTCACACCCAGTGTTTGTAAGTCCTAAACATAACATTTTTAGTGATTTTTTTTTAGGAAGATCAATCAAATAGGAATTTATGAAGATGCAAATCCAAATTAGCACCCTGGGAAGAGGCCAGAAAAATGGAAGAAGCATGGTAAATCTGCCTCTAAAAGTATAGTTGTTGCTGTAAGACTTAAAAGCAAGAAAGACTTATTTCATTAAAATAAAAACCTTTGCAATTTAAGCAGCTATGTGACATATCCTATAGTCAGATACACTAATAACATTTTTTGTTACATGTCAACCAAGCCTACTTGTAGAAAATCCTTTTACTTCACTTTTTTTAACCAAAGAAAATAACAGGTTAACCAAAAAACTAAAGAAGACTCTCACCTAAAACACAAAATAGTTGTGGATGTATTCTTTCTTAGTATTTTTGAGTTAGGAAACACCCCTATGTTGGATAAAACTTGTTCCTTATTTCTCCCACATCTATTTTAAAGGAACTGATTGGAGATTAATTACTTTTTAAATTTCATGAGCTTTAGCTTGCTCTCAGTGATATTTTTGTGCTGTACTTTTATTTTTTATTTAGTACAGGATCTACAGGATCTCATTACACAGATTGGACTCCTAGTGATTCTCCTGTGTTCAGCCTCCCAAGGGCTGGGATTACAGGTATGTGCCACCACGTCCAGTGTCAGTCATCTGACTCCGAGCGCCCTAGGGGTAGGATCAGCGTGGTAGGCCAGTGATCAATCCCAGTCCCTGTGTCTGCCTAAGCAGGGGCTTTAATCTGCTGAGCTCCCTGCCTGGCTGTATGCTGTACTTTTAAATTTTTCATTTTAATCTGCTATTTAAAAGCTCATTCAGCATTTCAGCATTGACTATATGTATATGCCATATCTTCTGTTTTTAGGTGTTACATTATGTTTTGTGTTTAGTTATCATGTAAGTACAACTCTTACCATTCTTTTACATAGTCTTTATTGGTATTCATTTTTAAAGTTGCTCTTTTCTTTTTTTTTTTTTTTTTTTTTTTTTTTTTTTTTTTTTTTTTTTTTTTTTTTTTTTTTTTTTTTTTTTTTTTTTTTTTTTTTTTTTTTTTTTTTTTTTTTTTTTTTTTTTTTTTTTTTTTTTTTTTTTTTTTTTTTTTTTTTTTTTTTTTTTTTTTTTTTTTTTTCTTTTTTGTTCTTGCCAGGCAGGTACTTATGATGCTGAAATATCTCCACAGACTTAAAGGAAGAGAATATAAAGTTTGGGTTTGTTGTTTATTTTTTGTACCAGAGATCCTACTCAGGATCTTGTTCTTGCCAGGCAGACATTTATGCTGCTGAGCTATCTTCCTGACTGCTTCTGTTTTATGAGGGAAAAGAATAAAAAGAGAGAGATAGTAAGAGCCAAAACGTTTTGTATCTGGTAAGGTCAGTCAAATCACCTCATGATTTATCCTTTAGCCCTGTACTATAGATTGTAGATCCTTCGTCTGTGTCAGCCATGTGGATGAGTCATGGCCATTACTTGACCAGTTTGCTCCCTGTGAAAGCCTAAGAGAAAGTTTTCTCTTTATGTGGCTCTCATTATTACAGTATACATCATCAGTCATTTTCCTCTGTGGCCCTATAATCTCCTGGATCAGAAAATATGGGACACCACTGAGCTACAGGATGTTATGGTACAGGTTCTCTTACCTGACATTGCCAATCCTATGGATAACCTGGTGCTATTATGGATTACTGGACTACATCAGATTATTTTGCTGAATTAACACACCTACAATATTTAAATAGTAATGGAATATCCCTCTCTACCAAAACTAAACAAAAAAGAGAGATAAAAATGAAGGACCATCTTGTATATGTATATACATAATGGTTCAGATATAGAACTACTTTCTCTTAACTCAATAAGAAAGAATTGTACTAATAGTGTTTGGACAGTATATCATGTCTGCATCTTGTACTATGAATAACTACTACAGAGAAAATAATATGAAATGTATTAATTATTGTAACTGTCTTTCTAAACTGCTTTGAAACTGTCTCATTGCTATTTGTTTCTCAAAATTAATTAAAAAAAAAACAAGAACCAAAACAAAGCAATGCAATGAAAACAGTAAGGAATTTCAAGACAAGAATAGGAAATTAACAGTAGTTATTATATTATGTATTGTTCCCATCAAACTTTTTGCTCAGACTACCAGATTTAGGTATGCAAGATTGATCAAACAATTAAAACATTAAAGATCCCTTTCCTTAAACTTTTCATGCTTTTCCTTGTTTTTTTCTTTTATTTTTTAAAGTTCTATCACAGAGAGTATAGAATAGGTATGATATTGGAAGTCATACACATTTTTAAAAACAGCAAAATGAAAGTTATTCAACAATTGTTGTAATAGTACACATTGATGACTTCAGTGTAGCTGCTCAGAGTACAGATATTAGCATATAAAATTGATCAAAGTAAAAATTTAAAGCATTAACTGATACCTTCAAAAAACAGAGAATTTGCTAGTTCAATCATCTTACGTATCCTCTGTATCTACTTACATATTTTTCCTTTTCCTTTTTCCCTATCTTCTTTCAGCTTTCCCTCATCTCAACTGTTTATTCCCTATGTCCAGTTTGTTTCCCTTCTACTACATATATTGTATGTTCAGATTTTCTTTATTCTTTCAAGTTCTCATGCTAGTGAGAAAATATGATGTTTACACATATGGGTCTGATTTACTTCATTTATGAAGATAGACTCTAGTTGCATCCATTTATTCATAAAAGAATTAAGTTTATCTTTCTTTTTTTTTTTCTTTTTTCTTTTTTCTTTTTTGAGACAGGGTCTCACTATGCAGGCTGGCCTTAAGCTCACTTTGTAGCTCAGGCTGGTCTCGAACTCACAACAATCCTCCTGCCTCAGCCTCCCGAGTGCTAGGATTACAGGCATGCGCCACCACGTACAGTTTAGTAATACTTCATTGTATAAAATTACCATGTTGTTTTTTAACCATTTTTCAGTTAAGGGGCATGTGGGTTGTTTGCAAGATTTAGCTATCATAGCTATTTAGCTATGATAAATTCTGTTGTTTTAAACATGAGTGCACATATATCACTGTAGTATGAGGTTCTCAGTTCTTTTAAAAATTACCCAGAAGGGACATAGCTAGATTGAATGGGACTACTAATACTAGCTTTTAAGGAGCTTCCATACTGAATTCTATAAAGGTTGGCTCAGTCTATATTCCCACCCTGAGTGGAGAAGGGCTCTTTTTTCCTCACAGTTCAGACTAGGTCATTTTCTTAATTTCCATATTTAATCCTTTAAAAGCTACCCTAAGAGAATTTTCAAAGATAATCTTATGCATAAAAGACACTACTCATAAACAGTGCAATTGTCTTATTGTATTCTAGTTTAATGTAAGTACTCAAAAAAATTCAAATCCACGAAAAAGGACCCATTAACAGATGAAGAATCAAGTTGCTAACGTTACTACAGCTAATTTACACAGCATATTGAGTCTTCATATTTAGCAGATATAATGGTAAAAGAAGAGTTATGAAGTTTGCTTAAGTACTTTTAAGAATTCATTGTCAAAAGAGAGATGGACAGAGAAAGGAAGAAAGTCAATGACAGAGCCCTGAGTTAATGTAAGTTCACAAATAATTTGCAATCACTAAAATTTATCCTTAAAATTGTAAGTTTAAAAAACAGTGATGGGGAAAATCCATTGAAACAAATATCAAATTGTATGAATATGGTTAACTTTATCAAAACAGTTAAAATTGCTCTAATTTAATAGACTAGTCATAGAAATAATTACATTGAACAGATTTATGAGAATATACTCAACAAAGAAGACCTTTGAATATTTACTTTATTCTGATTCATATATTTTACTAAGTTCATCTTAGGTATGTGAGATACATTGTAAAAATTTGTTAATGGGGCCTGGGAGATGGCTCAGTGGAATAAGTGTTTGCCTGGCAAGTGCAAGGGTCCGAGTTCAACCCTCGTTTCTAAAAAAAAAAATCTGATTATAAAGATGTATGAATAATATTATCATCTATGGACAATGATATAAAGTATAATTAAAATATTGTATGATCAACACCAATCTTTAGACAAAAAAAAAAAAAAAAAGACAAAAAAAGCCGGGCGTGGTGGCGCATGCCTGTAATCCCAGCACTAGGGAGGCTGAGGCAGGAGGATTGTTGTGAGTTCGAGACCAGCCTGAG
>PVKA01024508.1:0-17555 GCA_004027165.1 Ctenomys sociabilis | reverse complement strand
AACTATATGTTTTTGATATCAGTATCATATAAATAATATTAGAAAAAATAAGAATTATATATTCATATTTTTCTAAGCAATTTATACTATTATCTAATAGACTATTAGTATGTTTCATTATTACTTAATATTTACATTTAGTATTTACTTGTAGTACAACCATTTGTTGAAGAGTAGATCTTTCCCTATTAAATTTTGACATTTTTACCAAAAGCATTTGATTTCAATACAGCCATACGCTTTTATTTTCAGTTGTTCTTCTTTAATTTGTATGCTACTCACACATACAATACACATACATACCCCTTCTGGATACACATTAGTTTCCTAATGTTTTTGAGTTATTTTTTCTGACTATGTGAATACAGAGCTCACAAAAATGATGATCAACTCTATACTTTATATTTCTTAATAGGTAAAAATTTTGACATTTCATTCTGTCCTTAACTTTATTGTCAAAATGACTACATTTCTAATTTTCTCTGTAAAATTTGTTTATTGATTTTAATTGATATATTATAATGCATTTTATTTTGCAAGGTGTGCATTTTTGAAATGTGTGTATGTGTACTGTGTGACATGATTAAATTGAAGTCAAATGTACTTCAGCTCACATCATTTGCTTTGTGTATGTACATGTTCATGGAGAGAAAATTCAACTGTTAGTAGTTTGCAACAATTAGTAGAAAATTGCAACAATTGGTAGAAAAATCAACTAATAGTAGTTTGCAACAATATATTTTTATTACCTGTAGTTATCTTGTTGTAGATTTCATTTTTCTCCAACATGCTTGAAGTTGTACATTCCTTCACCAACACTGACCCAAATTAAGCAAGCTTTGCTCCAGTAATCTCCACTTTACTCACTGTTGGCACTGTATCTCTCAACTTCACTAATTTCAAACTTCCTGTCTAAGTGAGAATGCATATTATTTCTCTTTTTATGTTTTTTGTTTCTTTTATTTAACATAATGTCTTTCTGGTTTACCTTTGTTTTGGCAATGACAGAATTCCATCACTTTTCAAAGTTAAATAGCATTTTATTATATATTTTATAGCATCAGTGAATATCCATGTTTTGTCTGTGTGTGTGCATATATTTGTATCTGTGTGTATATATTTGTATTTGTACTTTGTTCCATTCATCTTTTCATCAATCTGTGCCTCAATATTATTTGCTAATATGAAGGTTTTTGCTTCACTCTTTTGTTGAGATTTCTCTGGTTTACACTGATTTTCCACATAAATCCGCTGTTAAGTAATTCTTTGGGACTTTTATTGGTACTGTTTTGATTTTAGAGATTGCGAGAGAATTGAAATGTTTGAGTTGGTGAGTCTACAAGTACATGTATTATGTGTACTCTTTGAAGTCTTTAAGGTATTTTCTTCTAATTATGTTTGTAGTGGTATTTTGACTTTGGTAAAGTACACTAAATAGCACTTTTTATATTAGCAATTTTTCTGTTCACAATTTAACAGGCATTAATTAAGCTCATACTGGTACACACTTGTCAGCACGAGTCATCATCAAACACATGTTCATTTTGCAAAACTGAAATTCAGTGTTCATTAACAAGTCCTTCTTAATACCTCAGCTCCCAGACATGAAAGCCACCATTATTTTTGTGTCTATTGTTTTTACCAATTACAAATTTTAAGCTAAAAGAAGTCATACAAGCTTTTCAAGTAGTATGTGATATGTTCATGTAATCACATCATTTTTCCTATTTTGTAAAGAAGTACTGAAGCATACTACAAAAAAAAAAAAAAATGAAGCAAAGTATTAGAAACTGCAACATTCAATGTTAAAAAGAATCACAAAAGGCTGTTTGCTCTATCAGGAAGGAGTGGGGATAGAGAATGGAAAATGATTGAATAGACCACTTTAAGGTATAGTGGAAAAACTGTTCTTAAGCAAGATTTTGATCGTGATTGCTCAAGCAAAATGAGTCGTACAATGTAGTCATTAAAAGTTCATAATGTGCAAGCTAATTCTGAGTTACACTTCAACAAAATATGTAAATGTACTAAACGCTTTATAATTTTTCCCTCTAATAACAAAAAAGAAAGCAAGTTACAATTCAAGTGAAAAATTACAATGAAGACAAAGGAAGATTTTATTGAATGGGTCCTAATAATATTTTCAATTGTATGTATTTGCTACCGCAAAAGAGTAAATTGGTATAATCAGAGTACTAGTAATTGAGAATAGGCTAATTAAACTAAAATAGTGTTTACTAGTGTTGAAATGCAATATTACTTTCTTAATTAGTTATATGTAGTTATATATATATATATATATATATATATATATATATATATATATATATATATATATATATATTTATCAGGAAAACTATTGAGATTATTGGTGTAATAATCTACACACATGCCCTGGTGTGTTAAATGGTGAATACTAATATTTGAATTTTGATATAAGATGAAACCTTATAGAAAATTGAAGCAATATTTTATATTTGCAGTCAAATTATTAAAACAAATGAATTACTTTTAGCATTGTTGTTATAGGAAGAAATGAATTTTAATTTAAAGATAACACTGACTAATATTTAAGTTTGTCAGAGTACGTGAAATTCTCTCTGTCCACATGTGCCTGAAATAGACACAGTAAAACAGTATTTCATAGCAATAGAACTTTAACTTGTACAATTTGTAACAAATGAATTAACCAGTGTGGTGGCTCAGGCCTGTAATCCTATCACTTGGGAGGCTGAGGCAGGAAGATGATTGTGAGTTCAAGACCAGCCTGAACTACAAAGTGAGCTTAAGGCCAGCCTGAACTGCATAGTGAGACCTTGTCTTAAAAAGACAAAAAAAAGAAAAAAAGAAATTAATCAAATGAAAGCAAAACAATAGCCTATGAGCTACATAATTTATCGACCTGTAGAAACTTAGCTCAGGAATCCAGACTTCATTTGAATGTTAATATGCTTTCTGACAGGCAGATTTTTCAATGTGCGCTATTTGATTCTTGCAGTTATGCCTGCAGATATGATAAATTACATGATAAAAGAGAATTTTCAGATGTGATTGTCACCAACCACCTGCCTTTAAACAAGAAATAATATTAGATCGCCAGACAAATCAAGTATAATTATAGGCATTTGTAAAGTTAGAAGAGAAAGTGAATGATTTATATGATCAAGAGATTTGAAGGGACAACCTGCTCAGGCTCCCCCTTCTGTCTTTCTCTTGAACAGGAGCTTTCTTTTCCTCAATAAATATTTTTCTTTTTCCTCAAAAGAAAAAAAAAGGACAGAGAGATTTGAATATATTTGCTTATCCAAAGATAAAAAGGGTATGATAGCTGTGAAGATAAATACCTCTAAGAGCAAATGTATCAAAACTATGTGGACACACAAAAATATTATGATATTTTATTTTATATAGATGCCAGAACACACTAAAGAAGAGCATAGCTAGATGCATCACAAAATTTGCTTTTAAAACATATTGTAGAGACACTGCAGCAAAAGCAGCATGATATTGGCGTTGAACAACCACATAGAAAAATGGAACAGTATATCAAGCCTGGAAATAAACCCACGCATGTACAACCAATTGAATTTTATCAAAGCATAAAATAATGTAACTGACAAAACACAGTCTCTTCAACCAATAATGCCAGAGAAACTGGGTAAGCAGAAGACTGAAAGTTGACCTCAGACTTTCAGCTATACAAATATCAACTCAATTTCATCTAAAACCCTTAATGCAATGAATGATATTATGAAATTATGACAATAAAACATATGGACACAATTTAAGATATTATCACAGCTATAATATTTGTGAACAGGCTACTAAAAGAATAGGAAGCAAAGATATCTGAAAAATTGCACTTAAACTAAAAAGATTCTGCAAAACAAATGAAGTGATCAGCACAGTAAAGAAATAATTTATTAATTCACTAGCTAGTCTGATGGATGATGATATACAAAATAGATAAATAATGCAAAAATTAAAACAACAGTAAAACAGGTAATTATTGTCCTTTAAAACAAAATTGTCTTATCCTGTAATATCTTGGCACTGATCAATATTCCTTAGCCTACTAACATTTCATTTTTACGGTGTGTGAATGCATTTTAATCATTTCATATAATTCCTAATAACTTCCACTGAAGTGTAACTGGTAATTAAAATAATGTAAAATGGATGCATTACAATAATGTGAACACAAAGATAAAAATAAAGGTACAGGCCGGCCAGATAGCTCAGTGGACTGAAGTACCTGCTTAGGCAGAACTCAGTGTCTAGGGTTCAATGCCTGGCATGCCATGCCAGTCCAACCTACAGGGTGCACTGAGACGGTGATTGAGATGGGCTGGTGGCACGCATCTATAATCCCAGCACTTTTGGAAACTGAAAACCGGAGAATCAGAACAATTCCAATCTACATGGTGAAATCCTTTAGCCCTATAGATCCTGTCCTAAATTCATAAAAATAAATTAATTAATTAATTAAAGATGCAACAGCAGACAAACCTTGAGGTAATCACATTTATACAAATACATGAAATACTGGATTTGTTAGTGTCTATCATCCAAAGCACTACAGAATTTTTCTTATTAGACACATATTTTGGATATCACTCTCCTACCATTATTTCACATATTAACTGACATTTATCCTCATGATAATTAAAATTAGTGTTAGACTTTCAAAAGTGGAGTAAACTTTGAGAATATTTTATTTCTTGTGTGATTTCATCACTTCCACACTTCCCCATATACCTCATATGTGATGGGTAGAAATAAAATAGGTCAGAAATCAAGGACAGATTTATAATCTGACAGTAAAATAAATATTCCCAGAAATAACATCTTTCTAGATTACAAGTAACTTTGTTCTTAAATGTACAGAAGTTTAGAAATGTCTTATTATATTTGTGTGTGTGTGTGTGTGTGTGTGTGTGTATTTTACACACTTAGGCAGACATATTACATGCAGTCAGACAATGCTAGACCCTACAGGGTGTCAGTAAAGAAGATAATTCATCACAGCTATGGCCAGAGGTACGTCTTTTGTTTTCCCTGGTTTAATAAGGACTTGTTTATTTTGAGAAGAAAAATCACAAACATCGGTTGTTCACAAAAAGTAAGCCCAGTATCAACTTTAGAAAACAAAGACAATTACACTATTTTTTTCTAGAGGATGCACTGGACATGCTCTCATTCTCAAAAACACATTGTTACATTTGTGTTTAACAGCCCCACAAGGTACTTGGTGTGGGGCGATATAGCTAACTCTTAAGTCAAAAAAAGCTTCATCCAGATGCTACACTAAATGAGTTTGCAGTTAGGGAGGCAACTACTGAAATCCTGTATAAATGGAAATAACTATACTGCCTGTATAATGAGAAATTATTGTGAAGACAGCTGATAAAAACCATTCAACCATTTTATTGTTAAGTCGTAAAGAGGTACCAAAATTAAAAAGCAAAAATTACAGAAGACTTAACAAAACTATTAAGAGCATCAAAGGAAGTGGAAATGGTGCTAGGCACAGGGCAATTATAACATGGTAGGACACCGGGAGAACAGTGAGCATGTGCTGAAGACACTAGAGGAGAGGGTCTGGTGAAATTTTGATCTTAGGCAAGTGTCTAGGTAAAGAAATAATGGGACAAGACTTCTAAACCCAACTAATGCTTAAGATTAATCCTCACCATCAGCACTGTCTCTGTCATCCTCTCTCTCCTCAGCCTCTTTCTCATCATCCTTGTTCAGCGCCAGCTGGTCCTCTGCCTGAACTTCATTTTCATCATCATCCAGTAGATTCCCCTCCTCAGCAGAGTCATCTGCAGCACCCTCAGGCTCTCCATCCTCACATTAGTCTCATCTTTCTTCAGGGAGGTGGTGGACTGCTCCTTTTCGGTCTTATCATTCTTCATCTCCACTGCTTGTTTGCTCTGTTCCTCTTCAATTTTCTCCAGGATTTCCAGTAAAGAACCCACTTTTTGTTTTATCTGGATCAGCTACTTCTTAATGGCCTGAAGGTCATCACCTTTCAACTTTCCAGACTTGGGTGAAGATCCCCACTGACCACTCTTAGAATCGAAGCACTTTTGCCTCTTCAGGAGGTATTTCCTGATACATTCTGGCTTTTCTAGGGTACTGTAGCCAGACCAAAAGGAGGAGGAGGAATGCATGCTAGGTAACTGTACATCCTGTCATAATAATCACATTGAAGGTCATAGTCCAAGTCAAAAGAGGAGCTGAATAGAGGGGACAGAGAAGTGTGTCTGTACTGACCCGTGCATCTCCGCTGCAGATTGTTTCACACCTGCTTTTCGTTTGTTCACTTTTGGCTCTGCAGCCAGATTAATATCTAAAACCTGGCCAGCAATCATTCTGCCAACTCACCAGCTACAGCAGCCCAGGAATTTCTCTCATTTACATACTGGACAAAGGTCAAGCTCTTATAAAGGAGCAACCCACAATTTTGCCATACTTCGAGAAGATGGCCAGCACATCAATTTCTTCACCACGGTAGTGTTCAGATTCCCAATGAACACACAGGAATTCATGGAGTGAGGATCTGTTCTGTGGGCAACATTGCTAGCCATTGTGTTGGAAGATAAAGTTGCTGATAGTGACAAAAACTGTAGCTGTAGATGAAAAAGTTTCACAAGGGAGGGATGAGAGAAGAGTTGGTTTTTTGAAAGAATATGTAAAATTGACAAACCCTTAGCCAACTTCATTAAAAAAGAAAAGAAAAATTTAAATTCATACAATAAGGAATGAAAAGGATGAAGTCACTGAAAAACCTACAGAAATTCAGAAAATAATCAATACTTATTTCTAAAATCTTAACTGTCACAAAATTAAATGTACAGAAGAAACAGACAGATTCTTAGATATGTATGAAGTAAAAAAGCTATAATGGTGAGATAAATCAGATCTACATGTGCAAACATCGTATTGTCTCACTAATGTGAGAACCAGAAAGAATAATGAAAATCCATCAGGTACAGCAGGTACTGTGAAAGCAAAGTAATTGTGCAGGGGGCTGAAAAACTGGGATAAAGAAAGAGGCAAAAGATATGTTTATGTATATATGCAGAAGGGTTTGAATAATTGTATTGGGTTCTGCTACTCTTTTGCAAGGAGCAATTAATGCTTAAAAGAAAGATTTTTACTACAATTTTCTTCTTTTCTCATTTGAATTTCTTATAACTTCTTTGCCATGTTTTTTTTTTTTTTTTCCTTTAGATGAATCTTACATGTTTATATCTGGTAATCTGAACAACTAACTTGACAGCATCAGCTAATACAGCAAACGTTGTTGAAAAACTATTACTTGTTTAGAGAAGTATTGTACTGTTTCTTTTTTTTTTTTTTTTTGTCTTTTTGAGACAGGGTCTCACTATACAGTTCAGGCTGGCCTTAAGCTCACTTTGTAGCTCAGGCTGGTCTCGAACTCACAACAATCCTCCTGCCTCAGCCTCCCGAGTGCTGGGATTACAGGCTTGCGCCACCACGCCCGGCTTGTACTGTTTCTAATACTTTTCATTACTGTAACTATTTTGTATTCTTCAAAAATAATAAAATTGAATCCACTGTCATTTTCTGTATTAGAGTACTCACAGATAAATTAAAATTAGTGATACAGTTTATAATGTAATATCCACCAACTTGCTAATGTTTTCTTTTTGTTGTATTTTCTCCTTCATAGCTTACCTCTATCTTTCTGATTTTTATCACTTTAAATTAGCATTTATAAGATTGTATTTCTTCTGTTTCTCTTCCCTCCATCTTTCATGGTGTTCTAGAATCAAAACCAAGGCTTTGCACATGCTACATAAGAGCTACTCTACTAAACTCTATTCTCAAACCTAATATTGGTATATAATCTGTTGCCCTTTGGATAATAAACTCTCAGTTCTAGCCTAGGAATCTGATTTTAGAGTATTTAAATTCTTCTAATGCATTATCACTGACATAGGTAACATTTTTATCACTTTTTCATATTCTACTCATTTGTAATGACATTGAATTCAGCAATTATCCTTTAGGACAAATAAGAAAATGTATACATGCTAATGTGAGTAATAAAGGTTTCATTCACTTAATATTTTTGATGTGAACTTTCATGTAGTTCTAAATTGATGACACATGATTTTCATCTGGTCACAAATACATTTTGGGCCATTTTGTTGGACAATGTTAAATAATTCCCATCTTAGTATTTTATTTGCTTTTAAATATTACCTTATTGCTTATAAAATTCCAGTTGGCTAGGGTTCTTTTCTTGATGTCTTAATGATTTTTAGTCCACCATTTTCTGGTTTGCATAATTTCTTATGAGAAATCTCTTGTATTTATTATCCTCTTCTCTTTAGATATTAGGTGCTTCTAGATGTCCCCCAAAACAGAACTCTTATTTATTTACTCTTTGTCTTTCTTATCCTGTAGTATAAGTCTAATTTGCCTAGTTTTGCCTGCCTACCTAGATTTCTCTCTATCTGTCTCTGTCTCCAGGTCTCTCTCTCTCTCTCTCTTCTTCTCATATTTTTCTCCCTCATTCTTCTCTCCTTTTTATTTATACTTGATGTTCATTGAGTTTCTTAGCTCTCTGATTTGTCATTATATTTGAAAAAAAATAATTGCACATTCATATATATTTTGTGCCCTCCTTTTTTTGTCATTTTCTTTTAGTATTTTACTACATACATTTTGTAACTTTTGTAGTTGCTCTATTTTTTTTTTTTTGTTATTTGCAGTTTGCTTTTAATTTTGGAAATATTTACTGATGCATCTCCCACCTCAAAAAATAGTGATGTCTTATAAAATATTTTTAATCACTGAAATTTCCTCTTTCAAGGGCCATGGATAGGGCTCAGTGGCACTGTGCCAGCCAAAAACGTGCAAGGTTTTGTGTTAGATTCTCCATCACAAAAAAATTTTTAAAAAGTAGAATATGAATTTTTACTTTTTTAGAATTTTCATATTTTTGCCTTTGCTACTTTAATGATAGCTGTTTTCAGTTTTCAGTCTAGTTATAAATATCCTCATCTTCTCTCAGTCTGATGCTTCCTTTAACTAAAATTTTGATCATTTCTTATTTTGTGGTTTGAAATAATTTGTAGCATTTTATTAACAGTCAGATGGGATATACAGAAGAAACTGGGCTTATGGAGGATTGGCCTTATAATGTGATAAAGCAATACACTTTTCTAAGAAATTGTATTTTGAATCTTAATTTTTTCCTCACCTGGTGACACTCATGTGCTGGACTCACATGAGTGAGGCTGGGAAGAGAAAAAGACCTGGATCCTCTAGTCAACCACATAACCAAAAGACACACCACTCTGCAGGGCACTGCTTTGTTCAGCTACGGTGTCTGATAGATTAGGGGTGAAATCTAAGAGAATCCGTACTAGTTATAGGAACTATTGTACTACAAATAGATCTTTAGTACTACAAGATATTGGGAGGGGAGAAGAAAGTTTCTAAATTTCTGTGATGTAATCCAAGTGTTTTAGTGAAACTCTTTCTCAAATTATGAACTTCAGAGGAATTTTGTTCAATACATAACAGTGGGAAGTTGGATGATTTCGAGGAGCAAATCATACAATATTGTGGGGCCTTTCCTATGTGTGCTATCTTTTGGTATTTTTATTTCTAAAATTGTCTTACAGAGCATGAATAATTCAAAATTTATAGGTTTTTGGTGATTTTTTCTATTATGATTTTGGTTCCCATAGTGGCTAAGATGTATTCTCTTTAAGAAATTTTAAAAACTAAAATGAAGACATACATCAGAAAGTGTGGAGTAGATGACTAAATTCTCATTTGTGCTGCAAGGTATAAGTAAATAAATAAATAGTATACCAAAACTAAGACTTCAGATAAGAAAAAGATTACAGATTATCTAGCAAAGTTAATGGCCTCATCCATGTATACTTGGTCTGTGACTTGCTTCTCCATTAGATCAATATTACCTCAGCGTTCATACTTGTAATTTAATTGGTTAACCATGATCTTGTATCATGTTTTATTTTAAATTTATTTATTTATTACAGTGTCTCGCTACACATCACGGATTCTTTTTTTGCGGAGGGGGGTCAGCTCAGCCCACCATTGGGGGAGGGGCTGGCATGGCCTGTGGTGCTGGGGATTGAACCGCGGTCCCAGAGAGGTGCTTTAGACCGCTGAGCTATCTTGCCAGCCCTGTATCATGTTTTGTCCAACTTATGATTTGGCTCAAGTGAGCTCAGCAGCTACCTACTTGGACCTCTTTTGTCTCTCGGTAGCTATTCCTATACACCATCACTGTTCCTCGGTCCTTTTACTTAACACATTTTCCTATGCTTGAGCTGTGCTACTCCTTAGAATTTATCCTTTGACATGAAGGAAGGCAAACTCAGTGTATTAATATGTGGCATATTGAAAATTAAATTTATCTCCTGCATATCATTTGGAGAACCTGTATCAGTAGTGTTACAGTTTGTGTCTAGTCCTCCCAAAGCCTCATGTGGGAGACAAGCACAGCAGAAGGAGCAGCAAATGGCTTGAGGGGCGGGGCCAGAGAGGTATGAACTGTAAACTGGCTGGTCTGTGCTTCCTCAAAGAGGTGGACAGGGTCATTCTGGACATGACTGAGCCTCAGCCTCTCCTCCAGTGTCCTGAAACCTCCAGTAACTGAGCTAAATAAACCTTTACTTCCTTCAATTTGAGTACCCCAGCAATGAGATAAGAAAACTAAAATAAGTAGCAACAGATTTGGATTTTCTTATTGATGGCATGATACTTTGATTTTGATACTTTTCATTGTGGCTTTAGTAGACCTTCTTATGTGTTTCTGTTCAACAGTGAAAGTGGAGTTATCTTCTTTGTACCTTCTAATTCCTTCTTTATATGCAGAATTTCTAGGAAATACATCCCTTAGTAAACATGGATGCCTACTTCCTAGACCCTTTCTGAACATAAAATCTAGGGACATTCTCTTATCATGTAAATAGGGATATTATTTCCATGTAACATAGACATCCTTTGACTCTGAAATAATTTCTAATTTACCTATGTTATCTAGTACAACTTGAATCTACATAACTATCTTATAGGTCTCTTTTTAAAAATGAGCAGACAAATTCTGAATATCTTCAGTGCAGACATTTAAAAAAAATAGTTTCTACTATGGCTGTTTTAGTCAGTGACTGTAGACCCCACACATACAGAAGGCTGATTGAATGGATATTTATGGTCTGTTAGATTTATGAGGAAATTGTTGTATCTCTGTATGTCTCTCATATTTATATCTTATATTTCCTTCTAATTTCTCCCCATGGGTGAGAAAGAAAGAATGGCTAGGGTCTATAGCTGGTCAGAATTTCCTTCTCTCAGATGAGATCAAATTTCACTATTCGCCCTGTAGTTGTGATCTTCTGAGATCAAGACATTTATTTCTTGAGAAAGAAAGAGAGGGAGAGAAACAGAGAAAGAGAGAGACATAGATACATAAACAGACAGAGAGAGAAAGAGGAAAAAAACTACACATGAATATACAATCTTCACTTATCCAAGGATAATTGCTGTCAGGCATATAGAATAATTTTCTGTATATTTACCCAGATCCCAATCCCATGAAAACCTGTTGGACTTCCATGGAGATGTTCATGAAAGTGTGTGTGTGTGTGTGTGTGTGTGTGTGTGCATCAGATGCATGATGGGTGTCTATATCAATGGTAGGGTCTTGCCTCAGAATTTCCTCACTCAAAGTGTAACAAACTTAGTCTATTTTCATGTCAACTTCAGACAACACATTACTTTTATCATTGCTGAAACAAAATATCTGACACCTAAAGTTAAGATTGGCCCACAGTTTGTAGAGGCTTCAGGCAAGAGTCAGCTAGCTCCAAGGCAGGGAGGCATGGCAGAGGGGCATTGCAGAAGAGAAACAGTCAATAGCAGGCAAAAGGTGGAAAAGCCGATCAAGAGGAAGACATATCTTTTTCTGTTTCTTAAATTGTGTGCAGGCTCTTGTAACCTCATTGGTTGCCCATAGTTTTGTCCCACCTCATGCCCAATTAAGTGAGTTGCCATGTTCTCTACCACCTTAGACCATCTCACCACATGGTTGAAGGTACAAATATCCCTGGAAGAGACAGCTTCCCAGGCATCACTCACTCAGGGCTGCCCTCCTGTTCCCATTAGGACAGGACTTTTCTTTGCCCCCAGTAAATATATTTTGCTCATCTAGGCTCCCAGGATTAGGGCAGAACCAAACCAATCAGTGGATTAATCTAGTAATCACCCACTCTTAATCTTAACACTGTTAATCCTAGCATTGCAACATGAATCAAATCCAGGTTAAGTCACTTCTGAAAAAGCCCCATCTGTGACTTCATGAGGTCTTGGGGGATAGCTAAACATGAACCGTAACAGACAGTGACTAGTTTCAAATTTATACTTGACATATTTATTTTGTGAAATTTCTGACAGGTATCATAAGTGATAAAGAGGCTTGAAGAAGCCAAACAATGCCCATAGATGAAGAAATACATGTATTGGCAGTGATAAATCAAGTCAGGATGGCCTGTGTGTGAAGAACCGACATCCAGGGTACTGATGTTTCTACCACTATCTGGTACTAGGCAGTGTTTCACCTTTTAGAAACTTGCCTATATTATGGATAATTGAATCAATTTGACCATTGATTTTGAAGTTAGAGGATAGTAGAGTTTATAAAATAGTTAAATTAATTTCAGATTTTTTATTCCAGCCATAAACAGATCTCTGCTGTGATTGCTACAATTGGTCTGAGATAATAATTGATCTTCAGTGCCTTTCTCTATTTATTTTCCAGCTTAGTCTCTTCTCCTAACCAATTTATGTGTGTTTCTAGGTCTTTTCTATGGAGTGACTCTGACGTTAAGCCAACAAATGCCATTCTTGACCGATTCTAACATTTTTGCAATCAACTGTTTGTGGTGTTACAACCAGAATAAATTTATAAATTCCAAATTATCTCCTCTTTATGCCATGTATATGAAAAAATGGATTACTTCCTTTTGAAAGTCCAGTATAGTTCTCCCATAGAATATCTTTTTTCCTTTTGATACAATGTTAAAATAAGCTCTATTAAATAAAATTCACAGGAAGCCACTCTGTTGGAGTAAATCCTTGCACTGAAACCCTGAAAAGCAGGCTGAAAAACAAAATGGAGTCACTCGTGCTAACATTCCACTTCACCAAAATGAAATTAAGCTTTTGTGTGACTTGCTGAAAAACTGCTATTAGTGAGATAACAGCCACATTTTCTCAGCCTATCAGTTTTAACTCTAATGACATTAAATTATCTCTGCCTTAATTCGTAAACTGAACTAATCTGATATTTTAAGCAATAAGTTTTTTCTACTATTCTACTATCTACCTTAAAATAAAAGTTTGAAAGTATTAATTTGTTTTACTTATTTTGTCTTTCGTTTTATCTTTTTCAGTGTTTCTTAGCACCCTTAATCCTAGAATCGCACACGAATCAATCACCCACTCAGAATATGTCTCCCCTAAACAAAACTAGCAACACAACACTTCTCTGTGCTGCTTCTTGCAATATTTATTTTATAACTTAAGGTGAAGTATGGTCCAGTTGGGTATTTAAAAATGAAGCTAGTCTTAGGGGCTGGGGACATGGCTTAGTGGAATAAGCCCTTCTCTGGGAAGCACAAGGGCCTTAGTTCAATACCTGGTTCTGCCAAAATAAATACATAAATAAATAATAAATAAATACAGAAAGCTAGTCATGATTATTACCCTGAATTGTTTTAATTTTGTTCTTAGAGACGATGATTAAAGTATAGAAGTATATTTACATAGTAAAATTATCAATGAATACTATAAGCACCAGTCATCACTAGAATTGCACTCCTAATAAATGAAGGCTAACAGTACACACTTTCATGAAATCCAGTGAAGTACAACCAGGACCCGGAAATTTTTTAAAAAATTCATTTTTTTGTAAGTAAGATGCACACTGGAGGAAATTACTAGGGCTTGCAGAACAACAGAAGCAAGGCTTTATTTAGAAAAATTTCATATATTCATATAGAGACTTGTCAGAGGCAGAGTTAGAAACATCCCTGAGGATGCTGAATTAAATGTCATAAATGTTATACTTAAAACAATGACCCTTGAGACCACGTCTGAGTGAAGTCATTGGTATTATTATGAGCAAACTTTATTCTAGGTCACCGAAAAGGTGATTCAGACTAATTTTGGCTGGATCTTCATTATTTTCCCTAGAGCATTTCATGTGAAATGCAAGAAAAAAAAAATGTTTAATAGCAATTTAAATGACAGTGGCTATGCATCTTCATGCATAGGGTAATGCTCATGAAAATTCAGCTGATTGGTTAGTACTATGTCAGCAGACACAAAGTATGTAAATGTTCCAGTCAGTGTTTTACTAGAGAAAAAAGATGTAGCACAAGGATATTCAGAAGTCAAGAAATTTCAAAATTGGCTTATTATAGTCAGCCACACAGTTAGCTGAGGAATCACGCACAGGGTGTCCATATGCTTGAGACTGAGGATTTCAGTCCAATATCTGGAGTTCACTGCAGTGTTTCATGTGCATCCGTATCAGGAGGCCAATGGTCTTTAAGCGAAGCCTGAAGAATCTGTACAAGAAGGCTCCAGATTCTATTCAAGAAGGCTGAAGGATCTGAGGCAGAAACCAATTCTGTGCTAGAAGCCAAGAAGTAGTGTCCAGCTGGAGAAAGAATGGAGCTCCTCCAAAGAACAGAAGCAAGTCTGTCCTTCCCCATTTCTCCTTTCTCTTACCCAGGTGAGGAACCATGCTAGGGCAGGCACCCTGTACCTTAGAGTGTAGAATTGCTGAGGAAACTTGGTTAAGTCTAAACTTCTAATGCTAGCATAATCAATCGATCATAACAGTGAGTAATAAGAGGAACATATATTTCTGGAATTTATTACTGGGACTAATAAAATGCTTGTTCCTAGGATCTTGGACTCCACCTTTGGTAACTGTGGTAAATTCTTTCCAGTCACAATTCTAGCAGTTTTGCTGCACAAGAGGCTTCTAGAAGTCCTCTTGTCACTTTTCCCTTCATGAGATAAGTTTTTTCCCAATTAAAAACAATTGGGACCTATATAGAACTTCTAGAATATTCTCTAAAACTGTATTACAGCAAAATTGCATAGAAGCTGACTTTAAAGTGTCCAAAACAGACAAAGGGATAAAAAGAAGTGACCACACTAGGTTAACCAGTACCACCACCATATATTTTTATCAATTCTTTCTGTTGTGGCTTATATCTAGAGTTGCCTTTGAAAGCATCACATACTTGTAGGCAGAGCTGGGGGAAGAACCTGGATCAAGAATGTGTAATGTTGGCTAATGAGTTTGTTAACTGAATTAGTCCATTGATTGGGTCAGCATAGTTTTAGGTGGTAGAATTACTGAAAAAAGAATTCCTACCCTGGGTGTCGGTGAATGGAATATAAAAGAAAGGAAGGAAGGAAGGAAGGAAGGAAGGAAGGAAGGAAGGAAGGAAGGAAGGAAGGAAGGAAGGAAAGAAGGAAGGAAAGAAAGAAGGAGGGAGGGAGGGAGGGAAGGAAGGAAGGAAGGAAGGAAGGAAGGAAGGAAGGAAGGAAGGAAGGAAGGAAGGAAGACAGCGTCACTTTGTCCTCCCTGTCCCCTCATGGAATCTGTTTCCTCCTGAATTTCTCTGCTCCATGACACCCTCCTTGTAGCTGATTGACTGTGACTGAAACCTCTACATGCTATGAGCTAAAATGCAGCTTTCCACCTTTAGTTTATGTATGGTGAGTATTTTGTCAAAGCGACAACGTAATTAAGAGACCCACTTGTATTTAAATGAATATTTTTTCAAAATTAGAAAAATACATACATCAGTTGGCTGGCCAAATAGCTCAGTAGATTAAAGCACCAACAAGCAGGTGCAAGGACTGGGGTTTGATCCCCAAGCCTTCTGTGCTGGCCCTGCCCCCAGGGTGCACTGAGACAACAACTGAGACTGGGAATGGCAACTAATGCCTGTAATCCCAGCTCTTGGAAGGCTGTAAACAGGAAGATCACTACAAGTCCAATCTAGTAGTGAGACCTTGAACACCCTGTATACCCTTCCCTAAAATACAAAAAAAAAGAGAGAAGGAATGGGAAAAAGAAATCAGCTTAATAACATGAAACAGAAGAACGAACACTACATATTTATCCTACTTTGTCTCTGCAATAAATGCAGTAGTAACAAAACAAAATGTTCTATAATACTCTCAATTACTAAATACAGGATAAATATTGGAGTAGAGTATTTCATTATAACTAAAGAAATACTATAGCCTAGACACTGTTTATTGATGGGAGTCAATATATCATGTGAAATATTGATGAAGATATTTATATTGGCTAATGACTGTCACACCTGTGCACTCTGTAATTAATAAAAATGGAACAATGATCCTAGGAGTCTTACAACACCATGTAAAGAAAATACACTGTACCCCATATATCAAGTTTGTCATAATAAGAGATTTATTTTGACTCATGTCTCTTGTTCAAGGTCAAGCGAGTGCTGCTTCTACCAACCCTTTTGCTACCAGTGCTCCCAAGTGTTTCAGGGACATATGTGGCAGTAGACAGTGTAGGCCTATGTTTCTCTTTCAGTCTCTCTTCTTTAAAATTATTATTCCTCTTTGGTAGATCCATAATGAGTGTATCTACATTTAATTTCTCCAAAGAAATATCTCTGAGTCAAATTACAGTTTATTCTCTTAATACTTCACAGTAGACATAAATATCTACATATGAACCTCCTTGAAAGATACACTACAATTAAATCAACCATTGCACTACAGCCACAGTGCTTGACTTTTATTTCACTTTAAAATAGTATACTATCATGAAAGAATGTGCTTGTATATTTACTGCAATAAAGTCAAGTTTAGGATTTATATTTACTATTTTCTTTTAACAATTATATCTTAATAAGGATATTTTTCCCATTGTGTATTTCTCTCATGTCCTTAGACTAAGCTTTTATAAATGAGTACTCAGAATAGAATTGATAATCCAGGGATATCATACTTAAAAAAAAGAAGAAATCAACTAATAAAAAATGCTGGAGAGGCTGTGATGAAAAAAGGAAGACTTCTACACTCTTCGTGGGAAGCTATACTGGTACATCCACTATGGAAATCAGCTGACTAACTCTATATGCTAATATCAGTAATTTGAGCGACTGCATTGTAGACAGTAATATGCAATACAAAAATCATGGTTGAATACTTCTCATCTTGTCCTTCTAAATGTGCACTGTTTCTAATGTCTTATCAATTTTTTTTTTTTTTTTTTTTTTTTTTTTTTTTTTTTTTTTTTTTTTTTTTTTTTTTTTTTTTTTTTTTTTTTTTTTTTTTTTTTTTTTTTTTTTGGTCTTTTCGAGACAGGGTCTCACTGCAGTTCAGGCTGGCCTTAAGCTCACTTTGTAGCTCAGGCTGGTCTCGAACTCACCAACAATCCTCCTGCCTCAGCCTCCCGAGTGCTGGGA
>PVKA01024507.1:0-24678 GCA_004027165.1 Ctenomys sociabilis | reverse complement strand
TGCAGACAATGATCTGCAGCACTAATTTGCTTTTCCTATGAAACTGTAAGAGTACTTTCCTATGAAACTAACCAAGATAAGTGGTTAGTTGACTATGATTATGTTTCTTCAGATCAGTAAGTAATAAATCCTGAATTGGCTGATAATAAGTAGCAATAAGAAGCAGATATATAATAACTCACTTCTAAAAGCAAATTTTAATAGAGTCTTCAAAAACTGATGATGTATCTGATTCGTTTTCAGGAAACTCCAAAATTGGCTACAACTGGCTCATGCTTTTATGGGCATCTGTGGTTAGTGAAGCTGACTAATGTTTATCAGCAGGAATTATTTTCACATAATGGTATAAGACATCTGACTTTTCATACGTCAACCTCATTAAGATGAAAATGTAGTGCTCATATCTGTAATGTTGAGTAGCACTGCATATAATTATTTTCAAATTTAGGTGAGGGTTATATAAACATCATAGATCTCCAAAAGCCTCCTATTTGAAAAATCTAAATGCAATAAAGGCTTATGGTTCTGATTACAAAGGGCTAAAAAATGAGTAATTTATGTACTGCCAGCTGACCCAAATACAACTTGTCTACTAAAATAGCCCTAAGGGAGGTTAAAATTGAAAAGAGAAAAGACAAATAAATAAAAAGTCCCTATTTCCTCAGAAAGTTTTTTCAGTTATGATAAATGTTAAACAAATAATATTATTAGTGATTTTTCTGTTGGCAAAAAATAAAATATCCTATTATGAAACCACTGTTTAATACTAACAATAGAGAATGTTAAAATTCATTCATTAACATAATGATAAATTTTTGTTTCTGTAATAAAATTAAATTCTCCTAAAGACCTACAACTTTGATTGTAGATAATAACTAAAGCACCATATTATGACCTTATAATTGGGTTACAATGTTTTGGACCAATTTTTTAATGAGAGTAATTTCAATATAATCTTATTTCTTTCTTGGAATTGTAATAAATCTAATATATAGAGAAATGTGGAAAATTGCAGTAACTTAGCCACAGCAAACAAGGTATCTGTTTACTTAGATTAAGTCTGGCAAGGTTAGTTAAGTGATTGTATTTGGAGTATGCAATGTATAGGATATAGTTTTCTTTTGGCTAATCAATAATAATGACAAGATGTAACCAATCAATAGCCACCAAATACTCTGCTTCTATACTTCCTATTTATAAGCCCTAGGCTATCAGAGATCAACACCTGATACTTGGAAATGAAGCCCTATCCTAGCCCCTTAAGAAAATCATGTTCATTATTTTCACAAATAATTGATGGATAATTATATAGACTTTAATACAGACATAAAATCATTTTTTTTTCAGAACCGGGAATTGAACTCAGGCCCTTGCACTTGCCAGGTAAGTGCTTATTCCACTGAGCCATCTCCCCAGCCCCAAGATCATATTGTTTTAACACACTGAATAGTTTTTAAGAGGAACCAGAATAAAGTATTCCAGTGAACTGAGAGACCCAATCAAGATAAACAAATCAATACTGGTTATTCCAATTTATCTCTTCCTTTTCTCCTGAACATTTTTGTTGTTGTTGTTTGTTTGTCTTTCTGTATTTTAGGGAAGGGTCTTCAGGGTGTTCAGGGTCTTGCAGTGATCCACCTGTTTACAGTCTCCCAAGAGCTGGGATTATAGGTGTGCCCCACCATGCCCAGTCTCAATTGTCTTCTCATCGCACCCATGTAGTGGGGCTGGCAAGGCAGGCCAAGGAATGGAACCCCGGCCCTTGTGCCTGCTTGCAGGCACTTTAATCTGCTGAGCTATTTTCTTTTTTATATTTTCTTTTAGAGTCACTGTTTTTTAATATTTATTAACAAGCAGACTAGTATATTGGGTAAAAAGGAAAGAACTTGTATTACCTAGGTTCATATACTGATTCTCTCATCATACTAATTACATTACCTAAGTAAAAATTTTCTGTATTTTATATTTTCACCAGTAAAATAAATACAGTTATAGGTAGCACCCCCAAAAATAATTGTTGCAAGCATTAAATAGGAAGAAGTTAAGGTGTTTACTTCAAATAAGGTAAAATAAGAGATATGTGAAATGTTTAGATTAGCAGCACAGTATAGTTATTTATATAGTATGATTTTATAGTTTGATGTGAATTACTAGTTTCACACTATGGTTATACCATTCTTACAACTTTATGTAGATGTACCTGCATGGGCTCCCTGGAAGGAGGTGGCCATGTCATGGCTGTGTGACATTGGCATTAAGGGTGTGTGTTTCTAGATTAACCTACTGATTGGTTTAGCTTAGTCCTTGGTGTGGATAATAGGAAGGTCTACTCTGACTATGAATGCAACCATCCAATAGGCTTTTAGCATGGATCAAAGAGATAGGAAGGAATGGAAGAGATGAGAGGATAGGATGGAAAAGATAGGAAGGTCCCTGTTGCTGCCACCTGTCTACCCTGCTATGGACTGTTACTCCTCTCAATTGCTCTCTCCCATTCTACCCAGCCTTGCAGTCAGCACACTATGGCCTACAACCTCGAAAAGTATAGGCCAAAATAAATCTTCCTGCCTTTAACTTTTGGGAATTTGGTATTTTGTCTCAGCAATGAGGAAAGTAGCTGAAACAGTAATATGTAATGAACTACTGATAAAATATAAAACTATACTTTACCTTTGGTAACTTCACACTGGATGTTGAGGTCACAGCACATAACTATGAGTAGTATATCTTGCTCAAGACACTGGAGAATACAGTCTAGGAGGTTTTCTATGTATTAATTTGCTGAAGCTGCACACATGGTAATACTACACTTGGACCCAAAAAGATGTATAAGATTTCTGAAATAGTTCTCTTGAAAGCATGTCACACTACTTGATCTGATAAAAGGAAAGGGTGTGTATACACACACACACACACACACACACACATATATACATACATTTGCAGTACCAGGGATTGAACTTGTGTTTGTCAGGCAGCTGCTTATGCTGCTGAGCTATATCCCTGGCTCCTGTCTACATTTTGAAAACAACATATGAACAGAGCTCAAGATATCTATTTCATTGATCAAAGTTGCATAATAAGGTCAAAAGGTCTCTCCAAAATGAAAATCACATAGTCTTTACTATGTTTTACAGCAGATTATAAAGATGAAGGGAAGATTCTCAGTCACAGTAATAAAACAAAAATAATACTTTGAGTCTGGGAGGGAAATCAAAGATGCCAGTATAGAGCAGTGAGCTATAGATTCACTGGAGTGGTGGCCTTAGTCTAACACTATAGCAAGATAAATATAATTATATTCTGAGTCAAAATCCCATATGAATATATATAACACAGAAAAGTTAGTTTATGAACTGAAAAGCTTAGTAAAAGACTATGGGTCTTTTAATTCATACAGATACAAAAAATCAAAGGGAGTGACCCAAAAATCTAATGAACATAATAGCAAGTTAGTTTTAGGAAAAGGAATGTAATTTCAGAGTTGTTCACATCACTATCTTAAGTTGGGGTATATTAGAACACATTCATTAAAAAGAAAAAGTCAAAAAACATATTTAGAGACAAAGACATTTTATGAGGAATAGCTAAAGGAAACAGGTATAGATAGCTTAGACAATTTTTAAAAAAATCTTTTAGAAATTACTATCACTATCTGAAAGACAGAGGAGTTTTGAATTGTTTCATTTGTGATATGAATAATCTAGACAGCAATTAGAAACTATTCAAAAGCACTTAAATAATATTTTTGAACACTTCAAGCTATTTGAATAAATAAAGAGTTCTCTTAAATAAAATGGTGGAGAATAGTAGCACTACTTAGCATAACTACTTCTTTCTTCATAACTTCTTATTGGTGGCGGTCCTCCTTACTGGGCCAAAACACTTCCATAAAACCTTGTGATTATTTCAGGAGGCAATAACATATTATATATATATATATATTACAAGTATAATTTACCTCAAAATACTTTCTCATGGGAAACACATTTATCTATCAGTTACCATTTTCTGAGGTTCTGGAATTCCACTTTCATGAGTATCTTTACTTATATTGCATTGACTGCTTCTGTGTCCTGAACTGATTCACAATATTTACCATTCATGTTCATACTGAATTTGGAAAGAGATGAATATAACAGAGCCAAAATATATGGTGAATGAGGTGAGGTGGAACATACTGCAACATTTTTATTTGATGGATAATGACCAATATAACTGCAAGTCTATTCCAACCGAAATTCTGTGTTTGTGTGAGCACTTATTTTTAGTTAATGTTTATCTTTAAAGACACTGTATTGGGACTTAATCCAAAGTCTCCAGTCATTCTTCCAATAGTATTAACCCAAGTAGATTAATAAAGTCAATAAAGTAGACTAAAAAAATTCTCCTAACATTTATTGAACTTTTCATTGATTCATTTTAGTTGTATTGAAGTATAATTGTATATATTTAAAATTTGCAGCATAATAGTTGAAATAGTTAGGAATTGTGGAATGAACACCATAAATGTGGCCATCACTTTCCATACTTGCTGTATGTGTTTGTGTATGTGTGCTGAGAAGACATAAATTGTACTCTTATCAAATTTTAAGTATATCATATAGTATGATTAATTACAGTACTATAGATTAGTCTTAAGAAATTGTTCTTCTTAAAACTTCTAAAAGTGCATTCTTTTGTTCACTAACTCCTCCAACAGCCTCAGCAGCATGCTGTCCACATGTATGGACAGTAAGGGGCGAGTAAGGAATAGCTAAAGGAAACAGGTATAGATAGCTTAGACAATTTTTTAAAAAAATCTTTTAGAAATTACTATCACTATCTGAAAGACAGAGAAGGGAGTTTTGAATTGTTTCATTTGTGATATGAATAATCTGGACAGCAATATGGAATGTGCACATTCCATACACACCCATGTGCATATACACAAAGTGAACAACCAAACTTTGTGCTGGCAAAAGTAACAGGTGAAGCGGCTTAACTGAAGCTCAGGGAACATTTGGTGTAACCTGCTTGATGGTCTGAGGACACACCAGGAGAGCCTCACTCAGTGTGATCCGTATCATGGCTGGTGTGCTAACTAAGGCCTCTTTATTGTAAGGTAGGGCTTAAGTAGGTAGGGCAGATGGAACCTCTTTGATTAGGATTATCTCTCAGTGTAAGCTGTACAAAATGCACAGGAAGTCCCACATTGATTTCATATGGTTGCACCAATCTACACTCCCATCAACAGTGGAGAAGTGTTTCTTGCTCTTTCCAGTATTTATTGTAGTTGACTTCTTGATGACAGACATTCTTTCTGAGGTGAGATGGAGTCTTAATGTTGTTTTAATTTGCATAATTCAATTAACCAGTGGTGTTGAACATTTTTTCATGTATTTATTTGCCATTTATATTTCTTCATTTGAGAAGTGTATATTTATCTCACATGGACATTTTTGGTTTGGGTCTTTGAATCTGAGGGATATGCTTTTGTCAGTTCTTTATATACTCTAGATTCAAGTCCTTTGTCTGAGGGACAATGACCTAAAATCCTTTCCCACTCTGTGGGTTGTCTTCTCATTCCATTGATGATTTCTTTGATGATATCACAGTTGTTGCTTCTTGGAGGTGCTTCCACTGCAGTTTGAGTTTTATTCATGAAGTCTATGATTACTACATCTTGAAGATTCTACCTACTTTCTCTTCCAGTATATTGAGTGTTTACATATTTATATCTTTGATCCATTCCGACTTTAGTTTAGTGCATGGTGATACAAATAGATGTGGTTTTAGTCTTTGGGATACAGTGAGCCAGTTTTTCCAGCACCATTTATGAAAGAGGCTATCTTTCTTCTAGAGAACATGTTTGTCCACTTTGTCAAAGATAAGGTGCTGAGTGTGTTTGTAGTTGTGTCTGCATCTTCTAATCTGTTATACTGATCCTCAGGTCTTTTTTTGGGGGGGTACAGTGCTGATTTTATCACAGTAGCTTTATAGTATAATTTCCAGTTGGTGATTGTGACGTCTCCTGATTTGCCTTTTTTTCCCAGGATTGCCTTTGCTCTTCTCCAAGGAAAACAGCCAAGTTCATCAAGAAAACCAGCATAACAAGGTCCTCTAGCAGAACCAACAGCTGCTGATAGCCTCCAACAGCCTCCTAATAGTTTCCTAGCAGTCTCCCTCTTTTTTCTCCAGTTCTTCCTCTGATGCTGCCAGCAATAACCCTCAAGTAGGCAACAATCCTCAAGTAGGCCTTCTACACCCAGCACCATGTTCATTTAGTTCAGCTGTGTGTCATATGTTGACACCAATTATCAGTCTAGCCCAGAAAGCAATAAAAATATATTTCCAAATTTTGGTAATCAAGTATAATAATGGTATTCTATTTTAGTTATATAAAACTGGAACTTATGTTAATGATAAACTTTACATTGATGCAAGCTTTGGTAAGTGAGGATTTTTATGGAATATTAATGGATTCAAACTAGAAAACAGGAATGATTGGGCAAAAGAAAATGTCATAAAAATGTTCATTTTGAATAATAATTCCTGTTCTAGAAATTTATACCACATGTAAGTTACAAAAATACGAAAGCATGTGTACTTACATAATATATATGCATTATTTATAGCAGTAAAAATTATAAACTTCTATTTCAAATAGGAAAGTATCATCCATATATATGGAATATATATATATATATATATATATATATATATATATATATATATATATGTGTGTGTGTATATATATATATATACACACACACACACACACATATCTCAGGTAACAAAAATAGTATGATGTTTCAACAGATGTGGTACTCTCGTATGCACGACCATAGAGGCTGCAGTATACTGCAGAATACCCACTACATCCACCCTTTTTAGAAGAAACAGAAAAATGCACATAGGGTAATCTCAGGGACCAAGGTTACCCAAGCAGCAGTTTGGTATACTAATAAATGTTGAAGCTAATGGCAACCACTTTGAGGCCTCTTGAAATTGTAGAAGTCAAAGGTCACTTGTATCAGTTCATGATGTTGCAAGTCACTGAGCGAGACAGAAATATTATAGGCAGTCAGACAGGGCTAGACCCTCAAGGAGATGATATGGAAGACAAGATGACCTTGCAACTTCGGGAGAAAGAGACACACCTGTTTCAGGTAAGATATCAAAACAAAAGATCAAACAAATGCATATCTTCTTAGGATAGACATCAGGGATTGATATTCGAAATAAGTCTCACACCATGAGGAAGCCTGGGAGAGTTAATAATCCAGCTGCCTACAGGAAAAGCCCCTCTTCTGTATTCATATCCCTTTGCTATGTGACTCGCTTCCCCACTTGGTGCTGGACTTACTTAAGTTTACCTGAAAAATTGTGCTCATAATCTTACTGGTTTGCCATAGTTTCATTTCATGTCATACCCACCTAAGTGGGTTCCATGTTTTCTACCTTAGACCCACCTCACCTCATGGTTTCACTCTATAAAAATCCCTGAAAGAGACAGATGAGGCAACTTGATCAGGTCCACTTCTGTGCCTCTCTCAGACAGGAGCCTTCTTTCCCCCAATAAGTATATTCTGCTCTTAACCTCTGTTGTTCCTAAAATTCATTCTTTGGCTTTAGAGAACACAAATTTGTCCCAGGTATCTTTCAGGCTAGGAGCTTCATTCCCCTATATCATTGATATCTCAATAAGTATAGTAATAACATATTTGTATGTTTTTTCCTAATGTGTGCAAAGTATACCTTTACCTATATATCTATATTGATCAACAAATATAGTAATCATAGTTCATTACCTACTTGATTTCCACATTTATTTGTGTTCTAATTTATAAAATCATGGTATTTATTTATGGACAATGTGTCCACTATTAGACTTGCCTTCCCAAATCCCTTTCTACACAGAAAGGTCATTTACTGTAAATAAGGCCAGTAAAATATAAGCTGAAATTTTCCAGAAAAAAATCTTTCTCAGAATAGATTTTACACCTTCCTGCATTCTTCTATCATTTTTCCCTAAAAAATATCTCTCAGCAGCAGTTTTGTCAGGGAAGATGGGATATAGTACTTAATAATTTGAGAGCTCAAAATGCAAAAACTGTAATATGAGTAAGAAGTTTGATATCTAGAAGAAAGTAAAACTAATGAATTTTTAAGTATATGAAAAAAATTTAAAAATAAATTTAGAAAGAAAATTATTCATACATGTAATAAAGAAGTGTATAGGAAATAATTTAAGACTAGTTATAGAAACATTAAAACTTTTTAAAAAATGCAACTATTAAGTTAACATAAAAATTATTTGTAATACAAGGAAAACATAATCATTGCACACACAACACTGGCGTCAACAATGAACAATGTTTACCTAGACATAGTAAGGCAAACATAAATAATTGATAATCAAATCCTAAGAACTATAATATGAAGTCAATAGAAAATGTTTAAATTGGAAAAAAGATATAGCATAACCAAGTATTATATTTATAAACTATGTATTTAAAAGTCTAAAACATGGTGAGAGTTAAAGAATTACTTTCCATAGCAAAAAAAAAAAAAAAAAGAACGTTAAAAGGTGGGTCAAGACAGCTAAATTTCATTAAAATGCACTCTATAATATTTAATATTTAACAGTGTTTATACATTACATGGCCAGAAATCTGCTATAGCTTTTAAAAAGTTATAAAAATAGGTTTAAAAATATGTCCAGAGTAACCAGGCAGTGAAAGACTGGTATGCTCTTTTTACAAAAGTATTCAAAATGATCCAGGAGGGGCCAGAGAGATGGCTCAGTGGAATAAGCACTTCTCTGGCAAGCCCAAGGGCCTGAGTTCAATCCCAAGACCTGCCAAAAAAAAAAAAAAATGATGCAAGAAAAATATTTGATAGAGAAACAATAAAAATATTTGCATTCATTTACTAAAAGAAGAAAGTCAAATGCCAGTCAAAATGTAATGTGAGAAGGTGGTTGACATTATTGATAGGAAACTGCACATGGATAACTTGAGAGGAGTTTTTTTTTTTTTTTTTTTTAACCATTTTCATGTCAAAAATGGCAAATATTTTAATGGCTGATAACATCCATAATGGAAGTTAGTGACAGGGAAAGGTATAAATACTTTTTATATCACTGAGTAAATAAACTGTTTGCACAATTTTTGGAATTTAATAATCAGTGTGGCTTAAAATTAAGAATATAGATATTTTAGAAACAGTAAACCCATTTTTAGAGGTCAGTTCTAGAGAAGTAATAGTATAGATTTCCAAATAAGAACATCTAGTAGTGACAAAAATTTATAAACCCAGCCACCGGCGAGAGACCTAGAGAGCAAAACTCAGGCACCCACATGAGTGAGACTCTCTATTGCACTCCTGCAACCCCTGCAACTCCCCAGGGACCTGCCCCCAAGCCCATCTAGCAAGTGAAAATTTTTGTGACTCTTCTGGGCCCTAATCCAGCCCAGCACAGCCCGGTGAGTTTGTGGGAGAGCTTTGGCACTCTCTGGTGCTTCCTGGGCCAGGGACACAATAGCGGGGAGCCACAGGTGCACAGGTGTGCCAGAGGGGTGCAGCTAAAAGGAGCTGAACACAACAGTTAGATTCAGAGACGGCATAACTAGACAAACTGAAACTTAATAGATCAGCACCCGAATCTCATTGCGTGCTAAGGTTATAACTGCACCAAGGCTCTACACCAAAGGTCAGAGGTCAGTGCTGTACAAAATGACAAAGACAAGGAGCAAAATGCAATCTCAGGCTTCAAGCTCACCCAGGAAAAGTACAGAGGACACTAGCTCAGCTGAAATGAATGAAATAACAGTCAGAAGCAAAGAAACAACAGCAGAAAAGTACAGAGGAACTCAGAGCAGAATTAATGCCTAAAATAAAAAAAGAAATTTCTGAATATGTAGCATCTGAAGTAATGAATCAAATCCAGAAACATATGGGGGAAACCCAATACCCACGCAGAATAAGTGCAGAGAACATTAATTCAGCTGAAACATATGAATTAACAGCGTCAGAAGCAAAGAAACAACAGCAAACAGGTAAAGAAAAAATCAGAGCAGAAATAATTCTTGAAATAAAAGCAATCCTTGAAATCATATCATCTGAAGTAGAGAATCAAATGAGAACAGAAGAAACCTACTAAATATGGCAAACAATTAAACATAGTACAAAATGGAGTAAACAACAGCAGGTAAATAACATGTCTATCATAAGTCAACACATTTCAATTATAACCACCAATGTAAATGGACTCAGTTCACCAATTAAGAGAAATAGACTGGCACATTGGATTAGGAAACAAAACTCAACAATATGCTATATACAAGAAACACATTTAACTCAAAAAGACATCCATAGGCTTAAAGTCAAAGGATGGAAAGCAATACAACATGCCCCAGCAACTCAGAAAAAAGCAGAAGTAGCAATTCTGTTCTCAGACAGTCTCAACTTCAAACCAAGAATGACCAAATGAAATAAAGAAGGCTACTTTATTGGTTAGGGGAAAAATTCAAGAGCAAGAGGTAACACTCATAAATATCTATGCACCAAGCACAGGAACACCTAACTGTATAAGATAAATCTTAATGGACATGAAAAATCTAATATCCAAGACCACAGTCTTAACAGGAAACCTTAATATCAATATCTCAAAAAGATAGGTCAACCAGACAAAAAATTAGCAAAGAGGGGCTGAGAAGATGGCTCAATAGAATAAACACTTGACTGGCAAGTGCAAGGGCCTGAGTTCAATCCTTGGGTCCGAAAAAAAATATTAGCAAAGAAGTAGCAGAACTGAACCAGAACTTGCAACAAATGGACCTGGTGGACATAAATAGAGTGTTTCACCCAAGCACAGCTGAATACACATTGTTTTCAACTATACATGGGTCATTTTATAAAGTAGATGACATACTAGACCATAGGTCATGCTTAAGTATTGAAAGAAAACAGAAATTATCCAAAGCATATTATCTGACCACAGTGCAATGAAACTGGAAATAAACAAGACAAGAAAACAGAAAGAAAAAAAAAAAAAAACATAAATACGTGGAAGTTGACCCAACTCAGCAATCAATGGGTCATAGATGAAATTAAACAAGAAATTCAACAATATCTCCAGTTCAATGAATACTCAACCAAAACTTATATGAATTTATGAGATGTGATGAAAGCAGTTCTCAGAGGGAAATTCATAGCTGTGAATGCACACATTAGGAAAACAGAACAGGAACAAATAAACACCCTAATGCTGCACCTCTGACATCTAGAAAAGGAAGAGCAAACCAAAGCCAGAGCCCAAAGGCAGGAAGAAATCATGAAGATTAGAGCAGAAATTAATTCAATTGAGATGAAGAAAACAGTCCAAAGAATCCACAAATCAAAAAGCTTGTTCTTTGAAAGACTAAATAAAATCGATAAGCCCCTAGGTAACCTCCTCAAAAAGAGGCAAGAAAAAATTCAAATACAAGCAATAAGGAGTGAAAAAGGGGAAATCAGCACAGACCCCGTGGAAATTAAGAAGATTATCAATAGCTACTTCAAGGAGCATTACGCTCACAGAATAGAAGACATAGAAGAAATGGACAGATTCCTTGAAAGACACAAATTACCAAAACTGAATCAAGCAGCTATAACAACTCTCAATAACCCAATAACAGCCAACAAAATACAAAATGTAATAAAAAGCCTGCTGACAAAGAAAAATCTAGGTCCTCATGGATTCACAGCTGAATTCTACAAAAAATATACAGAAGATATAATCCCAATACTTGTCTTACAAATTTGAAAGGAAACAGTCCTCCCAAAATAATTTCTGGAGGCAAGTATTATACTGATTGCAAAACCAGCGAAAGACACAACTAAAAAAGAGAACTATAGGCTAATCCCTCTCATGAACTTAGATGCAAAAATTCTTCACAAAATGCTACCAAATAGAATACAGCAAATCATCAAGAAGATCATACACCATGACCAGGTACGATTCATCCCTGGGATGCAAGAATGGTTCAATATTCAAAAATCTATAAATGTAATACACTATATTAATAGACTGAAATCCAAAAACCACATGATCATCTTAAATGATGCAGACAAATCTTTTGACAAAGACCAACACTCATTCATGTTCAAAATCCTACAGAAAATTGGAATAGAAGGCCTCTACTTCATTTTGATAAAAAACCATCTGTGACAATCCAACAGCTAATATAATACTAAACGGGGAAAAACTGAAATATTTTACTCTTAAATCTGGTTCAAGAGAAGGATGTCCTCTATCATCCCTCATACTCAATATAGTTTTGGAATCATTAACTATAGCCATTAGACAAGAGGGAGAAATAAGAGGAATGAGAATAGGTAAAGAAGAAGTTAAATTATCATTATTTGCAGATGACATGATACTGTATTTAGAAGACCCAGAAAACTCCACCAAGAAGCTACTAGAATTGATACACAAATTCAGTAGCATAGCAGGACACAAAGTCAGTAGTCAAAAGTCAATAGCATTCCTTTACACAGAAAACAAATACACTGGGAGGGAAATTAGGGAAACAATACCTTTTACAATAGCACTGCGGAAAATGAAATACCTTGGAATTCACATAACCAAAGAAGTCAAAGATCTTTTCACAGAAAATTGCACTACCCTAAGAGAATAGATTGTAGAGGATTTAAGAAAAAGAAAAGATATTCTCTGCTCCTGCATAGGAAGAACCAACATCATGAAGATGGCCATACTCCCAAAATTGTTGTATAGATTTAATGCAATCCCTATCAAACTACCAACAAAATACCTCCCAGACCTAGAGAAATCATTCCTAAAATTTAGTTGGAACCAGTAAAGACCTAGAATAGCAAAGGCAATCTTGGCCAATAAAGACAAGGCAGGAGGCATCACAATTCCTGACTTGAAATTATACTCCAAAGCTACTGTGATAAAATCAATGTGGCATTGGCAATGAAATAGACCTGAGGATCAGTGGAATAGATTAGAAGATGCAGAGGCCTCTGTGAACACACTCAGCCATCTGATCTTCAACAAAGGGTCCAAACACACTAAGAGGAAGAAAGATAGCCTCTTTAACAAATGGTGCTGGAAAAACTGTCTTTCTACATGCCAAAAACTAAAACTTAACCCAGGTTTATCACCATGCACTAAGCTGAAGTCAAAATTGATTAAAGACCTAAACATTAAAACAGAAATACTCAATCTCCTGGAAGAGAAAGTAGGAAGAACTCTTGAAGATATAAGGTTAGGCAAAGAGTTCATGAACACACATGTATTCACACAGGAAACACTTCAAAGACTTAACAACTGGGATCAATTCTTATTGACAAAATTTTGCACATCAAATGAAGTTATCAACAACATGAAAAGAGACCCCAAAATTTCGAGGAAATCTTAACTAATAAGCACTCAGACAAAGGTCTGCTCTCTAGAATTTATAATGAACTAAAATACATTAGGAACCTCAAATTTAAAGACCCGATCTAGAAACGGGTATTTGAGATGAATATACACTTCTCAGAGGAAAAATTAAAGTGAATAAATATATGAAAAGATGGTCCACATCACTAGCCATCTATGAAATGCAAGTTGAAACAATACTGAGATCCCATCTTACTCAAGAAAGAATGGCTAGCATAAAGAAATCAACCACAACAAATGTTGGAGAGGATGTGGGGAAAAGGAAACACTTCTCCAAGTGCTGGTGGGAATGTAGACTGGTGCAAACATTTTGGAAATCAGTGTGGAGACGCCTTACAAAACTAGAACTGGAAATCTCATTCAAGCCAGCTATCTCCCTACTGGGAATTTTCCCAGAGGAACTGAAAACATCATATCATACTGATATATGTGTACCTATGTTTATAGCAGCACAATTTGTGATAGCAAAATCTTGGAAACAACCAAGATGCCCATCACATGAGGAATGGTTGAAAAAGATGTGGCATTTTTATACAATGGAGTATTACTCATCTATAAAGAATGATAAACTTGAAGCATTTATATTGAATGGATACCACTCAAACATATACTCATAAGTGAAATAAACCAGATATACATGTGTAAATATTGTATAGGCTCCCTAGTATAACAAATCAAAAGCAGAAATACAAATAGAACAGTATAACAACAACTAAAAGGAATTGAGACAGATAGTTGGGGTAAACTGAACTGTGTATATTGCAGGGTAATAATCAGTTTCTCTTCTGGATGGTTAACAACCTAAGTTTATAGATCAAAAATTGGAGAAATGGATAGGCTCCAAGGTCTGCCACCATTTTGGCCCTACCCTTTGAAGGTCAGTGAAGACTCAGGACATAGGAGAATTTGTACTGTAACATCATGGAACTCAGTTGTGCCCCAAATTTTTTGATCAAGGAGATTATGGAGCCACAGAGGAATGTGATCAATGATCTATAGTGTGCCTAAGGAGTGTCACATGGAGAGAAAACTTTCCCTCAGGCTTTCACAAAGAGCAAATTGGTCAAACAATGGCCATGACTTATCCATATGGCTGTCACTGACAAAGGATCTACAGAGTAAGGTACAGGCTTACAGGATAAACCATCAAGGGACTTGACTGACCTCATCAGATACAAAAATTACTTTTTTTGTAATATAGGTCTTGCTTTATCATTGTTTTAACCATGCAGCAGGGAAGCATAAAAATGTGGTATATAAAATAAAGCCATAATAATATGCTAAGCCATAATGGCTCTAGTCAACCACTTCTTTGGATAACCCACTACTATTGTAGACTTCTGGACTGTGATGGATTGTTTCACTGAATTCAATAATTGAATGACAAGAGAGTACCCATCTATGCAGGACTAAACAAAAAAAAAAGGGTATACAAAAGAAGGAACATCCTGTGTTTGTATGTACAGTATATTTTTGATAAATATGCAGCACTTTTATGTACTTCTATGGGAAGAAAGATTTGCACTAATAGTGTTTGGACAGGATATCCTGTCTGCTTCTTGTACTGTGGATAACCACTAGGATGATAACAATGTAAAAAAGTATTAATTATTGAAACTGCACTATAATTCAGATTTAAAAATTAAAAGATATATATACAGCTACATTCTCTTAATTCAATGAACAGCAGCATCTTTTCTAATAGTGCTTGTAAAAAAAATATCATGTATGCACCTTGGACAACAGATAACCACTACAAAAACAATATGCAATGTATTAATTATTGAATCTGTTCTACTAATTTGATTTGAAACTGTCTCATTGCTATACGTTCTGCAATACAATGATGGAAAATAAAAATTTATAAAGCCTGAAATCATCAAAAGCGTTGGCTGAGTTAAACTATATTGATTATGAAAATAATATAACTGCTAAAATAAATGAATAATACCAAAGTATTAAGTTAATATATAAAAAAGGGAAGATATTTGGCTTTCATTTTAATATGAGAGTGATAATAAAAAGAAAAAATCATTTTTGAGCTATCATTCTTTAGTAGAATATTAAAAACCTGACAATATTTTTGATTTCTTAAAAGTCATAATTATGTTGACTGTGTTTTATCCAACTAGTCTGCCTTGCATTGATGTTTATTTTTAATACAATAGTATAAATTATCAGTTACTCCTCTGAAATGATCAGAACTCTACTTTATCTCTGTATGCTTGTTTATAAACACAGGCATATACAAACATTTCTAGAAAATGACATACAGTATAGACAGTAGATTATAAATCATCATTGTATTGAAAGTATATTTTAGATCCCTTTTCCTAATTAGATACATTGCCTTTTCCTGTAGAGGTAAAGAAAGAAAGGTCAATCACATTAAAAGTTTTAAAAAGTATATTACATGTCAACTTGACAACACTTGAGTAAGCATAGTGCTTTTATTGAGAGGAGTCTAAGGTGTATATATAAAATTGTAGATATAAAGGTTTCCTGTCAATCAGCAAACTATTTAATATGTGGAAGTATCCAGTTCTTCCTATTGCATTAAACTGTCTTATTCTGCCTTCAAAGTGGTGTTATCCATCTGAACACATATTCAATTACATTTTCCACTAAGGATGAACTGCTAAAATCAATGTGCACATCACAGATCACTGTATTTTTCTTTCTCCATTAGAGTTTAAGATTGCTACAATTCTATAAGTATTGACTGACATCATTAGATTATTTGAGGTGAAGAACTGAGGCAAATATAGTGTTTCCATGTTAGTACTATTATACCAAATATACATTTAAATTCTACTTTTGCTTCAAATCAGAATGGAATCAGATTTATGTGCACATGGCTATTGCACTTAAGGGTATGTACAAGTAATTCTATCAGTAAAAATAAGGAAACCTTGTTATACTGGCACAAAGAAAGTCACTCTTTCCTCTGTGCTTTCACCTTGAACTTTCCATTAGGGAAACTAAGATTTCTCTTATTTTACAGAACTTCTCATGCAAATTTATACTCCTTCTGCATCTTGACAAATTTCCATACATCTTTAGCTTAATATATAATCAATGTGTATGCTTGTAACGTGAAATTATTGGCCACTAGCTTACTCAAACAGCACTGTGATCTCCTTGTTTTTCTTGTGATACTCTTTCCTCCTATTTCCAGCTCAAATTATTATTTTATTTATTTACTTGTGTTTTCCTAAAACACATACAGAGTCTTTTGTATGTCATGGTAACTCTATAAATGGCTCAGGCTGGGCCCAGTGGTACATGCTTATAATCCGAGCACTTGAGAGGCTCAGGCAGGAGGATCACTTTGAGTTTGTGGCCAGCTTGGGCTACAAAGTGTGTTCAAGACTGCCTTGAACTGGGCCAGGAATCCCCAGTTCCATAAAAAATAAAGGACTACCTTGAACTAAATAGTGAAATCCCATCTCAAGAAGAGAAAAATAAATAAATATATAAAGACACTAAAAAAGGGCCCATAGCCTGATTTTTCACAAAGTCAAAGCCAGCTCACACCTCAGTAGCTTCTTCTGTTTCCTGAGTAATCCCTCCTAAAGGCTGGTAGGTGCCTGATGTAGACTCCTTTATAGTTCCACTGTGTAGCTCTTGTTATGGTTTGCCAGGCTCTCAAGCAGTGGTTGGCTGTCCTCTCTAATTCTATACCTGCCTCTTGCTGTAGTTTGCTATGGTGGTATAGGTATTGGAAGCTTGGTCCCCAGTGTGGTGATGTGAGGGGAGCATGGTAGCTTTAAGAAGCATGGTCTATAGAAGGAAGATGAGTAGAAAAGAGGAAGGGGCTTAGGAGGAGAAAAGAGGAATAGAGAAGACAAGAGTAGCAGATAAACAGAACACGTTAAATGTATTTTTCAAATATGCAAAAAATGATGTATACTTTTCTGTATAACACCTTTTTCTTTCTATTTTACGAAAAGGTCTAAAGGGTGTTCAGGGTCTCACTACTACATTGGACTCATAGTGATGTACCTGTTTACAGCCTCCCAAGATGAGTTCAATCCCCAGTTCCACACAATAAAAATAAAAAAAGAGCTCAAATTACAGGCTTGCATGACCCAGTCTCATTTTATTTTATTTTTGTATTTTAGGGAAGGGTCTATAGGATGTTCAAGGTCTCACTACAGAGATCAGACCCATAGTGATCCGCCTATTTATAGACTCCCAAGAGCTGGGATTGCAGAAGCACTCCACCCTGGCCAGGCCTTGTAGTGAACCTCCTGTTTTCACTCTCCCAAGTACTGAGGTTACAGGATTGCACCATCACACTCAGCCTCAATTGACATCTCAGCATGCCCTGGGGGCAGGGCTGCAAGGCATGCTGGGGATGGAACCCAGGTCTCTGCACTTGTTTAAGCAAGAGCTTTAGTCCACTGAGCTATCTGGCCAGCCCTTTATAACAATTTCAACTTCAATTTCTTTTTTATTTCTTACTTTTGAATGGCACTGTATCTTTATTTTATGGAATTAGGATTTACTTTATTAACTATGATTTCATTTTTAAGAATATCAGTGTAGCCTCTGATTTTGGTATGTTAGAGGATTTACTTGCAGCCTGTGTTTTCCATCTACTTTTAAGGTTTACTTTTTGTACTTCATCTTCAATTATTTCACAATAAGTGTAGATGCATTGGTTTATTTGTTCTGGATTCACTGTACCTCTTTCATGTGCACATAGTTCAACATTCCTAGATGCTCAACTCTAGGCTCCCTTCAGTGGCTGCCTCCTCCTCACTGTGCTCACCTTTTGGACTGATCATCTACAGCATTAGCAAGCTTTTCTGTTACTAAACAAATACTCTACACACACAACTTCAAGGCGAACTTTCATTATTAATAGTTTCTAAGAGCTGAGCCTATGGTTTCCTCGCTACAGAAGTGTCTTACTATTATACATACTCTATTTTATTTTCCATGCACTTTAACGTCTTGTTCACATTTTCTACCTCTTTATATCTATTTGCCAGGTCACTATTTTTCTCTTTACCCATGTAAGAAGTTTACCTTTTTCTTTCTTTTTGAATCAAATATGCCCTTTTGATTTTTAGTTCTCCTTAGTATTGATTCAAGTCCAGGTGGTCCTTTTTCAGTATTATTTTCAGGAATACAAATGCAGATCCTTCATAAGTTTTCAATTTAGAGCTGTCTCAAAGCAATTCTCTGCCCCCAGAGAAGCAGTGAACTTTCAAATTTCTTTAGTCTATTTAGCGCTTACTACTAACCTATTCTCTCTCTCTTTGTCTCTCTCTCTCTCTCTCTCTCTCTCTCTCTCTCTCACACACACACACACACACATACACACACACACATTAGACATAATATATTTTTCCCCTGGCTCCCATATAATAGTCTAAAAATTATTTACATGCCATGTTCAAAAATGCAACAGAACAAGAGATGATCGTTAAAGAGAAGTAAGCCAGGTACAGAAAGACAAATACCACATCATATCACTCAGAATCTCGAAAAGGTGACTTGCCTAGAATTGGAGAATAGAATGGTGGTAAGTGGAGGATGGGAAGAGTAGGATAGAGGGAAGGGTAAAGAAAGGTTGATCAGTGTATACTGTTGCAGCTTTGCTGTGCTACTGCACAATAAGGTGACAGCAGGCAATAATTTATAGTACACTTTCACAAGCTAAGAGAAAGGATTTGGGTGTTTTCTTCCTAAAGAAATGATTTTAAAGATGTGGATTAATTTAACTTGTTTTAAATGTTACACACTGGAGACATGTAATAAAATATCATATGATGGTAGCCTATTAATATGTACAACTTTTCTATTTTACATGGCATTGAGAAACTAATTTTAATTTTAAAAATCTGAGTTCATGTTTTCAGCATGGCATCAAAGTAAAACCTCAGGTCTAAAAACTAGATGAATATAACACACCAAAATAGGTACCTACCAAGTAGCTCAGCAGATTAAAAGGCCCGCTTGCGCAGATGCTTTTTCGGGTCCCCAGCCTGCCATGCTGACCCCGCCTCTGGGGAGCACTGAGATGGCTATTGAGACTGGGCATGGTGGTGATGGCCTGTTATCACTTGGGAAGCTGAAAATAGGAGAATCACTACCAGTTTGATCTACTATGTAGTAAGGCCCTGTAGATCCTGTACTAAATTAAAATAGTAATAATAATAATAATAATAATAATAATAATAATACCTGATGACTCAGCCATGGCTTTTTCAATCCTCTTACAGAATATACTCACATGCACATGGGCATGGGCACACACACACACACACACACACACAAATAAATGTAAACTTAGAAGTCTTCCTACAATTGCTAAATTGCTCCAATTCAAATATTTTTGTAAGAAAGCATGGGCTAGATTTACTCCAGACAATGCTATGTGTTTTGACCTGAGATTAATGCCCTGGTCTCATTTTTATACATTTTTTTCATTACAAGGAAGATGTCAAAAACATCACTGATAATTAGTCACTGTTAGGTATTTACTATGCACTAAATACTTGCTAAGGTTTTGTCTTGTTACATGCAAGAGTACTTAGCACATGCTTGAACTCAGTAAATGATATAGGGGAAAGAAACTTCCAACCTGCTAGATATCTGGTAAGTGTTCATGTTCTTTAAATTGAAGAATGAATTTTAGGAACAGCAGAGGTTAAAAACAGAATACTCTTTCTGAAGGATAGAAAGCTTCTGTCCTAGAGAGACAGAAAGCTTCCTGCATGGTTTGCCAAGGAACCTGCCTTTTCTAAGGATTTTTAGAGCAAATCCACAACATGCTGGGCCCAAGGTAGGAAACACCGGTGTGAGGTGGGACAAAGCTATGGTCAACCATTATTAGTACAAGCATAATTGCCTAGGTAAAATTGATTAAATCAGGATGAAATAGGGAAGCAGTGAGTCACACCACAAGAGGCATGAGTACAGAGCACCTGTAGAGGGTTGGGTTAGTGGTTCTTCCAGGTTTTCTCAAGGTGAGAGAGACCTATTTAGACTATCAATAGCTGATGTTACGTGAGTATGTGTATGTGAGTGAATGTATTATATCTTTTGTCTTGAGGTCTGACCCACAGCAAAAGTCCCAGTCTCCCCCACTTCTGCATTGGCTCCGTTGAGGGACCAGTTCTGTATGACTGCCTATAAAGCTTTTACCTAATTTAGCTGCCTATAGCAATTATAATTATAATATTTCATTATAACAATTTCACAAATAAAAATTGAAGTTTAAAATTTAAATAATTTGCACAAGGTCTCATAGCAAGTAGTTTGCATAGCTGGGCTTCATTCATACATTCATTCATTCATTCAATCAAGAAATACTTCATTGTGGCTGTAAGCATGCGCCTTAATAATGATAAGACCTATAATTACTCTAAGCGCTTCCTAGATGTCATCATCCTTATGGCAAGTCAACCACTGTGTGGTGCTGACTGAGAAATTTCCCTACCTCCTGTGACTCACTTTCCTTCCAACATCTACCAAGTGTTGGTCATCATAGCACCTTTGCTCCATGGTGCTAATGTAAAAATAAATAAATAGATAAGAAGCTGCATGAAATGTTATATGAAAAGGGCTTAGAACACCACGTACTTCACAGTAAGTATTCCACTAACACACCATCAGGCCCATCATTCTAAACTCAATGAATAGTCACAATTCCTTATGGTTAATATCATCTTGTCTATGCTACCACTTAATAGTTTTAATAAAAGCAGTCTTTCTGTTTTATTGGGGTAATAATAATAATCAATGCATAGTTTCTTGAGAGATTCTTTGGATCAGTATCTACTCAATGCCTGATACATTAAACAACAATAATATTAAATCAGGGGAGTACTTCACAGAAATACAAGTTAAGATATCTTATGTGGTTATGTTACATACACATACTATGGAACCATGGAGGCTAAATGTTTCTCTAGATCTTCAATTTGGTTTTAGGTAGTTTTTCATGTGTATGTGGCTGGCTCAGCCTGCTCTGGGTTTGGGGTTGGCAAGGCATATGGTGCCAGGAATCAAACTGCAGTCCTTGTGCCTGCCTAAGCTTGCATAAGTAGGCTCTTTAAACTGCTGAGCTATCTCAATGACCCCAATTGGGTACTTTTTAAATGAATAATAAGACAAATTAAACTCTGGCTTTAAAATTAGATTTATGGTCTTGATGAGTTCATTTAAGTCCCTGGGCCTACTTTTCTATACTGTCATGCTATAAAACAATATGAAAATATTTAAAACTTCCTGCTCTAAAAGTTGTCATGAAGATTCAACCAAATAATCTATATGATAACATTTACAAACTATTTGGTTCACATAAAAGCTAAGTTTTCAGAAGAAGAGTATCTCTACAAAAGGTTTCAATTCTATCATGTGTACTCTCACATGAAACACTTTTCCCCCAAAGTGATAACATCAGCAGATTCTCCAACTAACTTGCATGGCCGCAATGACATTGGGAAGGCATTTTAAAGTTGATTTAAATGTTAACAGGGTTTATTATGGATACATCTCATGTATTAAGTGGCAGATTTCCCTTTCATATCCCAATGCTTCAAGAAGATCTCTGACACAGTATTTTTAATTCATTTCCACTTGTCAAGGGAGAATATCAGGTTTTATTTCAAATTTGTGTCATCCCTTTGCTGTGTGATACTTGACATTACAAAATATGATGCAACTCTCCACATATTAAGCTCAACACAGTCATAAATTTGTACTCCAGTCCTCATTGACTTCAATAGGGCTTCAACTTGTAGAATGATTGCAGATCAAGCCATTTTGATATAATGTAATTTTTAAGTAGCTTTTTCCATAAGTAGAAACATGCTGCGAATAGAAAACTACCTGTGCAGCAAACACACAGCAGTCAGTAAGCCTGCTCCTTGTCAAAACATTTTTTTCCCTGCATACTGGAGTTTAGTGGAGAGAGACTTACAGACTTAAGGACAATATCTGTGGCTTCACTAGGCTCCCTATTAGCATAACAAAATTTGAAAGGCTTCATTAACACCTTAAATTCATTCTTACAGAACCCAGCTTGCTATCAACAAACTAGCTATCAATTGGCCTGCTGGCCCTTTATGCAGGCAAACTGTAATATCTTTGCCTTCATTTTAAAATCAGCTTTGGTTTCTAAATGAAGATTTATTTTACCAATTGATGATAGTCTGAGAATACAACATAAATCATGAAGAAGATAGTGTGCAAATATGTTTCAAGTTCAAGCAGCAATGCTCTGCTACTTATACTCCTGAAGACAATAAGCATTTTTATCCAATCACCCAGAATCTAAAGAAATTCAAAGAATGGAAACTCTTTGAAATGTACAGGCTTTTGGATATCAAATTACCTTTGAAACCCCCCACCCAGAAGTATCTCTAACAAAATCCATTTGAAATACTGCTTCAATATTCTAAAAAATCAATAATTTAAACCACAGGTTGAACATTTTTACTGCTTCTACTGCAGACTGTCATTTTTCGAAATGAAAATGCTAATGATACCGAAGGGGAAAACGCTAAGCAGAAGAGATGCATGAATGAAACTCTGGATTGGCTAGACTTGCTGGTTTGATCTCTTTCTCCCTCACTCATCTGTGACAAAATGTCTTTTAAAATCAACAACTTTCATTTCAGTGCTTCTAAAAAATGCACTTCTCTGTTGTACGTTACATCCTTCTCTATAGGAAGTAAAAGAATGTGCTGTAGCGAGACATTTTATAGTAAATATGAATACAGAATGTAATACCAAGTAGGCTATATTATTTCAGTGTAATGTATAATGTTAGGACACCTTTAAAGTATTGCACAGAGCACTGAGGAGAGGATAATCCCTTAGTGCTAACAGTTTTTCATATTCATATCACTGTACTAAAATATAAGAGGTGAAAGAACCCATGGAAATCCAACACTTGGGGGGGTTCAATTCAGAACAAATTTTTTCATTGCTTCTGAATTTGATTTGCAATGTTTAGAGATTTAAGAAATGAAGGTATGTGTCCAGGGTCGTTGTCTTACTTGTAAAGGTCCTGGCTTTGAATTGGCTTTGTCTAACATTATCACGCTAATAATCTTCATGAACTATCTAGGCAGAGTAATTTCTGTCTAGGAACTGGAAATTGTGATTTCTGTAATGCAAAATACCTTCTAGAAAGAAAGCTAGGGCAATAATTCCAACCTGACAATAATTACCAATGAACAGTCCATCATAACCCTGTAAGACGATGGGGAAATATGAGGGACCAATCAGTGCCATAAAATGAGATATTTAAAAGAGGTCTACAACAAAATTTTTAAGAAGTTTCTGATTTCTTCCACAAGTACAGACACAATCTCATTCTACCTATAGCAAAATTATGTCACAAAATGCAGAATCAGTTTCTATCATATGATAAATCCTGTTAGGCTTCCTTCTAGAAGAATAAGCCTACTATGAGATAGGAGAGGTCAAGTCCACCTTTGCTGAGGACCTTTTGTGATTAAGCACTGGTGGTGTCTATAGGACACAATGGGGGGTCTCAGTAATTACAAAGGCTCAGGTAGCTCATGTAATGGGGATCGTGACATCTGCTACAGTGAGTTGGACAAAATATAAATGATGTGGCCCCAATTATATAAACAATATGTGAAGTTTGGGAAATGTTATATTGTGACAAATATTCTGTGGTGACAAGTGGGGCACTGATAGTTCAGAACTCTTAGGGTTTCTGTTGTTGAGTCTTTTCTGTAAAGAAGTAGGGAGAGAATAAAGACTGAGAGAAAGATGGGCTGAAGTGAAAGAGGACATTGTATGATAAGGTAAAGAACATGATCTTTCTCCTACCAGTAGGTACTGGAGAGAGAAGTCCAAGTAACATTAAGGAGATATATTTGCTTGAAAATAATGACATTAATGACTGTGGGGAGTGATTGTTGAAATCAGACTTTTATGGCAGCTGGGGCCTCCTACATGCTGTGCAAGTGCTATACTAAGAGACACAAGCCCCAGACCAGAAATCAGTCTTTTCTATGTCCTACATGAGGATAAATAAGGCCATGATCAAAGGTTATCAATGTATACATGGAATGTTTGAAAATATTCTGAATTTTGTAACTGAGACTATGGAGATGGCCAGTGTTCTATCTAAGGGAAAGAGAGGACTGGGACAGGGACAGGAGAGAGAGAAAGAGGAGAGAGACAGAGAGAGAGAATATATTTCTCTTGACATGCTTCAACTCCTTTATCTCACTGAAATGTAA
>PVKA01024506.1:14879-34234 GCA_004027165.1 Ctenomys sociabilis | reverse complement strand
GAAAACTTTCTCTCAGGCTCTCACAGAGAGCAATCTGGTCAAACATTGGCCGTGACTCATCCACATGGATGACACAGACAAAGGAACTACAGAATAATGTACAGGACTACAAGATAAACCCTGAGAAGACTTCAATGACCACATAGGAAATATAAAGTTCATGTGTTGGTATATAAGTTTTGATCTACCTAGGTCTTAAGCATCCAGCAGAAAAATATAAAAATGAAGTATACATCGTGAGCCCATAATATTAAGCTGAGCTGTAAATAGATATGGTCGACAATTTCTTTGAATAACTCCCTATGGTTGCAGAATGCTGGACTGTGTTGGATTGTGGTGTCGAGTTCAAGCACCTAAGGTAGTTGAATGTCAATGGAGTGCCCACTTTTGACAGGACGGTGACTTTAAAAAGAAGCCCATAAGATGAATTCTAGTAATAGGGATGCTTAGGAAAGGACACAGGGTTACTTCTTGATCTTAATCCTGCTCACAGGCCAGGTCCAGTGAATGTGACATCTTGGGAAAAAACCAAATCTCCTCCCACTGGGAGATGGAACCTAGCCAGTGAGATGCTTGCAGGAGGGATTCTGCTCAGATCAGGGCACCAAAGAAAGTATAAGGCAGAGAATCACTCAATGGGCAGCAAGTGTGTTAGAATCAGTAAGCCTTAGAGGCAAGGGTAAAAAAGGTCGTGGTCTGGTTAAGGTTGTGAAACTAGGCATTAAGAGATTCCTGGGACAGAGAGAGTTATGAGGGGTTTGCAGCAGCTGTGACCAGTCAGATTCAGGGGTTGGAAAAATAATGACATTAGAGCAATGGTAGAGTAGTACCCCCATAACTGCCCCATGAATCCTCTGCCTAGTTTTGTGCCTGTGTGACCTCCTTACTGTTCTTTAAATACCATGGAGCTTAGCACCTGTGCAAAATATCTTTTGGGGTTGCCAAAAGCTGCTAAACTCTGTGCCTGTTTGAGTTCCCTTCCATCATCCTCCAATACTCAATTCTACAAAGAAAGGTCCTTTTTGCAAAGCCCTACATGCCACTGAATTCAAAGACTCAAAAGAGACTTTGTGTAACATATAGAGACATTGGGCTTGGAAGAAATGAGAGAGTACTGTGGTCGTAGGTCTGGCAGGGTTCACTAGCCCAGAGTGTCTTATTTTTAAATTTTATTTATATATTTATTTTTATCTTTTTGAGACAGGGACATACTATACAATTCAGGCAGGCCTTGAATTCATTTTGTAATCCAGGCTGGCCTCAAACTTGAAATAGTCCTCCTGCCTCAGCCTCCAGAGTACTGGGATTATAGGCATGTGCCACCACGGCTGGCCCCAGAGTGTCTTAGAGCAGATGCAGTCAGCTACAGGGATTATCACAGGGGGAAAGCAACAGAGGTCAAGGAAGTCGTTCCAGAGATTCCCCAGAACAGTTTCATTGTGCTGCCCACCCTTCTGGTATGATGGAAGGATTCCAGTCATAACACAGAGAAAAAATATCTGGCTAGTAATACTTATAGAAACAAAGCAAAAATCTAGCAGAGTTCTGCCTACAGAAGGAACGAAAAACATCCTTAAAGGTCTGACTGACTACCGGAGCCTCTTCACTTCTTGCAGGCATGAGAAAAAGTCACTGAAGGGAACCAACGTAGGCAAACATACATACATCCAACTTACTACACCGAAACAGAGGACTGGAGCTCAGCTTCCCCTCAAGTGCTAAAGGACAAGAACGGTCTTCCCACTTTTGAATTAAGGGAGAAGTGCATGCTGATTGCATTCTGACTGAAGTATAAATAAAACTGAACGTCTTCTTTTGTGCTTTTATGCATGCATGTTTTATTTTCTATTGCTTTTTGAAAGAGTTGGGGGAGAAAATTGGTGTGTGCTGGCAATAACATAAGAACCTTAAGTAAGCAGCTACACTCTTAATTTACTGATAAGAGACATCTGCTAAAATAATATCTGTAAATATAATATCATGTATGCACCTTGTACGATACCAAAACATTATGAAAACAGTTTGCAATGTATTAATTTATTGAATCTGTCTTGTTAAGGTGTCTTGAAACTGTCTGATTGATATTTGTACTTCAATAAAATAAAAAAAAAAAAAAAGAACATAGGAATCTGAGCTTTTGCTCTGACCGAGATACACTAGGTTTTCCTTTGCCAAATGTTGTTTCATTAGATTAATTAAATTAGCTCTTTGGCTACATCACAAATTAGTCTCAGTCTTCCTATACTTCCTGCAGTGTTCCATTGTACATAGGCTTTTCACAACTCCTGATGATAAGTACAGTCTGAGAGTTGTGGACATAAATAAGATACAACCTTCCTATAACTTCCACCATGCTCCATTTAAGCTCCCATCTTTACTTATCTCCCCTCTCAAATTCATCCCTTTACCTCTTCTTTTATGAGTAAGATACTATGAACATTATATATTTTAATTTTTTCTCTTTTGTGTTTCTTTTCTTCCTCTTTTAGAATATATCTTACATGTATGACATTTGTATATGTGGAATAGTGAAAAAAGCCTAATGAGTCTATTTTATTTTTTTATGAGCAGAATGTATTTGTTGAGGGAAAGAAATCTCCTGTCTGAGAGAAGGACAGGAGGGGGCCCAAGCAGGTTGTCCCCCTGAGTCTATTTTAGATAGTGTCTTTCAAGGTAAACTCAAGTTAATCCTTAGAAAAAGAGGATTCAACTAACTAACTAACTAACTAACTAACTAACTAACTATATATATATATATATATATATATATATATATATATATATATATATATATATATTCTTTTTTAAATCTTTCTTTCTCTCTTGTCCTTTTTCCTGCATGAGCAAGTAACTCTGTCAGACCCTCTTTCCTTTTTTCTTCCTTTTCTGATGTAAAAATAATGCCACCATTGTCTTATATTTTTAAAATTTCATTTGCATTTTTTTTTCTTTTTCAGCCTTTTTCTTCCTTTTTTCTTACATCTTAGCCTACTTATCATCAATACTATGTTATTGTCTTCCTGGAGAAACTGAACATTTTAAAACAAGTTTCAATTTTGTGATTGATACATGGTTGATTTTATAAATGCTGATATAATTGGTATAGTTGTTCTGTCCTTGCAACACAGGTAGATTCATGAACCCATGCATGAATACCAAAACATAACTAAAGGCAAAGTCACACTCCAAGGAAAGCTACAATAATCAAAGAGATATTCACAGTAGTGAGTGTTCTATACTTGGTGATCTTCAATCTTTGACATTCACGCACTAGAAACATTAGAAAGCAGGGAAACACGATGTCTCCCAATACTCTTAACTCGCCAAAGGTATTCACAGGTACTGTGAATGTGGAGGAAGTATTAGGCCAAGAATTCAAAACTCAAATGCTTATAATGGCTGAAGAGATCAAAGGAGAAAAAATAAGCAAATTCTTAAGATGTTTAATTAACTTAAAGAAGATGTCTATAAAGGATTTACTTAATATATTCAGCAGTTGCCTGAATTAAAGAAGATAATGCAGGATACCAACAACTACTTGTGTAAAGAATTAGACTTTGTAAAGAGCAATCAAGTGGAACTGTAGGATGAAAAATTCAATTGAAAGCATGAGCAGCAGATAAAACAAATCTGAGGAGAGATTATCAGGACTTGAGGACAAGGTTGATGCCAACCATAGATCACATGGACTCAGGGATCCCCTCAAAACAACCAGACAACATAAGATTAATATCAAATAGCTTCTAGATAACAATAACTCCAACCCCTCTAAGAAGTATAGGAAAAAGGTTAAGAGAGCTCACCAAAATATAAAAAAATCACCAAAGTCATGGCAGAGAAATTTCCAAATCTACGGAATGAATTTAATATCCAGGTAAATGAGGCATTTAGAACCTGATATAGTCGTGGCTAGAAAAGTACATCTCTATGGTGCATCACAGTCAAAACTCTCAGAAATTTAACATAGGAGAACACTAAAAGCTATTAGAGAAAATCGTCACATTTTACATAGAAGATCCCCAAAATTCCACCAAGAGACTCTTAGGTACAATAAACAAATTCAGAAAAATGGCAGGAGACAAAATCAATTGCATTCCTATACAACAACAATAATTCACTGAAAAAGAAGTCAGGAAAATAATTCCTTTTCTGGTACTTTCAAAACAAAACCAACAACAAAAAATCTCAAAATAACTACCTAAGAATTAACCAAGATAAAAGACTTCTACAGATAAAGCTGTAGTACTCTGATAAAAAGACATCAAAGAGGACATTAGAAAATGGAAGGTCCCTGCTCAGTTGTTTCAGTGCCTGCTTCAGCAAAGCATTCAGGCTCAGAATTCTGTGGTTTGATCCCCAGATCCTCATGCCTTACCAAACCAGCCCTTAAGGCATGCTGAGAGGACCAAAAAAAAAAAATCCTTATCAACTTTCCCTAAAAAAAAGAAAGAAAATGGAAAGACATCTTTTATTCTTAGATAAGCAAAATCATTATTATCAAAATGATAATATTACTAATAATTATATAGCAATAAATCTATCTATCTATCTATCTATCTATCTATCTATCTATCTATCTATCTATCTATCTATCTATGTTTAAAGCAATTCAAATAAAAATGCCAACAGCACTTTTCACTGAACAAAAGAAAAAAATTCTAAAATTTATGAAACTAGAAAAGGCCCAGAAAGGCTAAAGCAATCTTGACCATCAAGAGTAAAGAATTGAAAGAATGGGGAAACAGTTTTGCCAGATACTCTTCAGACAGCGGACTAATATTTAGAATATATAAAGAACTCAAAAAATTAGACACTCAAATGTCCAATCAAATAACTGGTAGTTGAAATGAATATACACTTCTCAAAAGTACAAATGGCTAGAAAATACCTGAAAAAGTGTTAAGCATTACTACCAATTTGAGAAATGGAGATTCAAACAACACTGAGATTCTATCTTACTCCAGAAAGAATTGACTTTCAGCAGAAATTTGTAAAACAAAACAAATGTTGAGATTGTGGGGAGAAAAAAAGAATGTTTCTACATTTTTATTGGAAATATAAACTGCTACAACCAGTATGTAAATCAGTATAGACATTCCTTAAAAAACTGTATCAGTGATTCCATTTGTCTTGTCCCAGCTATCTCTCTCCTGGGTATCTTCCCAAAAGACGGAGATGAGTAGATATCCATATTTATATGTTTTAGTCACTTTGTCACTGGAACAAAGTACCCAAGAATTACAGTTTACAGAAAGAGAGGTTTATTTTGGTTAATGTTTTAGAAGTTTCTGTTTTTACATGGTTGTCTGGATCCAGGAAGAAGCAGCATGGTAGAAGGGTGTGATGCAGAAACCTAATCATGTCAGAGAAACAGTGAAATGAAGGGAGAAGCTGGAAAGGGAGATGAAGTCCTCTAGATCATGTCCCCAGTGATCAATCTTTTGGACCTACAGAAAGCCAGCTATCATGCATCATAATCCAATCACATTTCACTGGCATAAAGTATGAGCATGTGAAGCTTTGGGGACTTCTACACTTAAGTCATAGCATTACAAAAGGACTATTCAAAAGAACTAAATTGCAGAAGCAACCTATTTACCTATCAGCAGGTAAACCAACAAAATATGGTGGAGATACAAAATGGAGTGCTACTTGGTCACAAGAAAGGATAAATGGGAGTCATTTGTAGGAAAATATGATGGATCTTAAGACCATGACATTAAGTGAAATTAAATCAGACACAGTTACAAATCATATGGTTTCTCTTACATGGGAAACGACAAATGTAAATAACTTAATGGGCAAAATAAATGAGAGATGGTACAGGGAGGTAGACTTTTTGTAGCAATAAAGAAGTTCTGGGGAAAGGAAGCGAAAGGGGAGGTTGGGAGAAAAAGAGCAAATGTGATTACAATGTAATATGTACATTATAAATGTATTATTATGTATCACAGACATATACTAATAAAACTATGAGAAAATAAACGTATGTATCTTAATTCAGAGGACATTTAAATTCTAATTCCAGATTTACATCACTGATTGTAGTATTCAGCATTCTTTTTTACATAATTTATGAAAAAAGCATGGCATAGTAAGTCATTACATAGCTGTAAATTTCCGTAGTTCTGGGATATATATTTTTGCATTAACAATTTCAGGGACATTGTGACTAACTAATAGCTAATTTTCATTTGAATCATTTCCTTTTAAAACAAAAAGAAGAGATACTTGTATGACTTGGTATATCCTAAGATTTGTGCTGAAACAGCAACGGTTTTATTGGCACTGTACTCTTTGGATACTGGTATTCATTTTTGCTGTGTTACTTTATCACTAAAATTTCTTATTCTGAAATTAAAGTTCTGTTCTCTTCTTTACAGTCTGAATATCTTCACTTTCTAGAAGTCAGCAACAGTCTTTAAAATCTGCCTTTCGTTTTATATTTTGTGCATTCATTTTGTTACTTTTCTTAATCACACTAGGGGCCATACAGTGGGTGTCTCAGAGACCTTTAGCTTTAAGTCTTTTATTTTAGTTTTTCAGTCAATTTAAACAAAACATCTGATATGATACTGTCTTCTTCCAAACACAGTGTCGTGTAAATATTTCCCAGTTCAGGTAAAATCATTGGAGAAGAAAATTGAAGATCTTGATCTGTTTTTCCATTAAATCACAAAGAACTCGGCACAGCTAGTTCACACGACAGAATCTGGCACATACAAAGCCTGTGGCCCAGAGCCCTCCTTTCCCAAAGGAAATGCAATGTTGAAAACAAATCTTCCCTTTTCTACAGGTGTCACATCTGTGATAATACAATCAGCTATTTTATGTTTAAACCAAACTTCTCAAATTTCTTCTCTGCAGATGGTGAAGGTCTATCAGGTTCACATGACCTGGCTAATTGGGTACATTTTTCTCTGTAAATATCAGAGCTAGGATAATAAGGATATCAAGTTACTGGTATTTCGGCTCTGCCTGTTGGAGCATAAAGAGGGCCAGCCTGTTGTGGGGGAAAAAAACTTGTCTGTTTTAAAAGCCTTGAGAAGTTCATGCTCCTGACCCAGTGACCTCATGTGCAGAACTCTGAACGATGGAAGTGACTGATGAGAGCTACGTGTACAAGGATATTCACAGCAGCATTGTTTTTTGTTTGTTTATTGGTGGAAACAGGGATATATATAGTTTTATATATTATTAAAAGTAAAAACCTATAGACATTTAATACATTTTATACAACATGAAATACCCAAATTGGCTCAAGAAAGATAAAATGATAATGATCAAGGAATTTGATTTGAAATGATGATAAAAATATTTTTCTAAATGTTCTAGGCTCAGATGGCTCATTCTGTTTTCTGACATAGAAAAATTTAAAATAAAATCATACCCAGTTGAATCCAACAATGCATTAAGGTATATTATGTTTACGCTTTACAAATCAGAAAATCTATCAGCAAATTATTTACAACATTAAGAAAGAAAAATTGAGTGATTATTTTAACAGATGCAAAGATGTCTCTTGATTCAAAATTTAATATCTATTCTTATTTTAAAACATTTTTTTAAATTAAGAAATTATTGATTACAGGATCTCGCTATGCAGCTCAGATTCGTAGTGATCTTCCAGTTGCAGCCTCCCCAGTGCTGGGATTACAGGTGTTCACCACCACACTGTTTCTGAGGCTGGTATGGCATGGGATCAAACCTGGGCCCTCATGCTTGCCAGGCAGGCACTTAGACTGCTGAGTTATCTCCCCAGCCCTTTGAAAACTATGAAAAGATTAACATTTCCTCATCGTGACAAATACTATCAAAAATTTGTATTTAATAGAAAACATTTAGGAAGGGAAGATGACGGAAGGCGTGGACTACATAGACATCTGTACAATGTGAGGGAGGAGTTCAACCAGGAAGTTGAATATTGTGGGCATGATCAGATAGATCTGTATGATGATGTCATCTCCCCATCTACAAATAATGGAGATGCTCTAGAGGACCGAGATTACATGGATACCCTCCCACTAACTGTTGGTGATGGCGTGGGAAAAGGAGCAGCAGCCAATGTTGTCTATACATATAGTGGAAAGAGAATCACATTATGTATTGGACATCTAACTTGGTGGACAACAGATGACTTAATTGAAGCAATTCATTCTTTGGGAGTTAATGATATTTTGGAGATAAAAGTTTTTGAAAATCAAGCAAGTGGCCAGTCAAAGGGACTTGCACTTGTTGGTGTAGGTTCTGAATCATTTTCCAAAAAGTTAATAGATCTTTTGCCCAAAAGAGAACTTCACGGCCAGAATCCTGCTGTTACCCCATGTAATAAACAGTCCCTGAGTCAATTTGAAATGCAGTCTAGATAACTACACAATCAGGACAAATGTCTGGGGAAAGTAAAGCTGGTCCTCCGGGAGGCAGTTCACATGCAGCATTTCCACAAGGTGGTAGAGGACAGAGCCATTCTCCATGGGCTATTCCTGGTGGGGACAGATTTCATGGGCCAGCAGGACCAGGAGGGCCACCTCCTCTTTTTCCAGCTGGACAGACTCCACCACATCCACCCTTAGGTCCCCCTGGCTGACCTGGTCCTCCAGGTCCTCCTCCTCCTGGCCAGGTTCTGCCTTCTTCTCTAGCTGGCTTCCTAATAGATGAGATCGCCCTCCACCACCAGTTCCCTGGAAAGCCTTTTGGGCAGCCTCCATCGGGTCCACTTCCCTCTGGAACACTTTTGAGTGAAGCAGAGTTTGAAGAAATCATGAATAGAAATAAAGCAATCTCAAGCAGTGCTATTTCAAGAGTTGTCTCTGATGCCAGTGCTGGTGATTATGGGAGTGCTATTGAGACATTTGTTTCTGCAATTTCTTTAATTAGACAATCTTAAGTATCTGTTGATAACCTCTGCAAAGTTCTCATAAGCTCTTTGCATGACTGTTCTCATGGAATTAAATCCAAGTCATATGGTTCTGGATTGAGATATGAACGATCAAGAGAGGAACCATAGTAGACCATGAGAAAAGACATAAATCCCGTAGCAGAGATCACCATGATGGTTATTATACAGAAAGAGGCAGGGAGAGAGAGAGAGAGAGACACCTGGACTGGGACTGAGACTGGGACCGAAATCATGACCGAGAGTGAGAATATCATCGTTAGAAGCTGAAAGAAGAGGAACACCTTCCAAGATAAAAGTCTTCATGGGGGAAAAATGATGCTTGTCCAGTAGTTTGCTTCTTATGATTGAACTGAACCTGTAAGGATTCATGGATAAACAGAACAGGAATAGATCTGAATAAAGCAAATTTGCATAGATGGTAAAAAAGAAAAAAGAAAGAAAACATGTAGGGTCAGTGAGATAGCTCAGCATATCAACCTGAAACAGGAAGATCACTATGGAAAAGGTTTACAGGGTGTTCAAAATCTTACTACTAGATTGCACTCTTAGTGATCTGCTTGTTTACAGCTTCCCAAGAGCTGGGATTACAGGTGCATGCCACCATGCCCAGTCTCAGTTACCGTCTTATCATGCCCTGGGGGCAGGGCCACCTTGGTGGGCCTGGGGATTGAACCCTGGCTCCTACGCCTGTTTGCAGGTGCTTTAATCTGCTGAGCTATTTGGTTGGCCCAGATGCAGTTATTTTAGTATTAAGAAAAGATAAGAATCTCAGGTACTTTGTGGTAATTATTTTTTGACCAATATATGCTGATTGCACAGGTCAACAAGTTCAGTGTGATATTTGTGCACATACATATGGCATGCACTGATCAGATCTCCTCCCCTCCCCAAAATATATACTTCTCAATATCTAGTAGTAGTCAACAATATTCTTGTTGATAGGTCAACATTTGTAGCTTCCATAAATGAGAAAGAATATATGTAGTATTTGTCTTTCTGTGTCTAGCTTATTTCATTTCACACAATGGAATCCAAGTTCCATTCATTTTACTACAGATGCCAGGATTCATTCTCCCATATTCTTGAAGAGTATTCCAAAATGTGTATAAACATTTTCTTTGTTTATCTGTTGATGGACACCTAGGTTGGTTCCATAACTTAGCTATTGTGAATGGTTCCACAGAAAACATGGGCAAGCAGGTATCTCTTGTTTGTTTCATTTTTCTGGTGCTGGGGATCAAAGCCAGGACAAGCACTTCACCATTGAACCATGTCCCAAGTCCAGTATCTCTTTAATGGGCTGATTTTACTTTGCTGTGGATGTCTACCCAGAAGTGAGGTAGCTGGGTTATATGGTAGATTTATTTTTAGTGTGTTTGAATAACTTTAATGGCTTTAATTAATTTATATTACTACAAAGAGTGTGTAAGAGTTTTGTTTCCTCTTCATTTTTGGAAGCATGTTTTTTATTTTCAGTAATAGTAATTCCAACTGGGAAGAGGTGATATGTCACTGTAGTTTCAGTTGTCATTTCTCTTATGGCTAATTATATTAAGTATACTTTCATATATTTGTTGGCATTGCACTTCCTCTTTTGAGAAATGTCTATTCAGGTCATTTGTTCATTTTAATTGAATTAGCTGTTTGTGTTATTTTTTGAGTACTTTATATATTCTGGGTATTAATCTTTTTTTCAGGTGGATAATTGGTAAATACTTTTTCCTCATTATATGATTTGTCTCTTCACTGTTGACTGTTTCCTTTTCAATGCAGAAGATTTTTAGTTTTATATAATCTCTTTTTCCTGTTTTGGCTTATGTTTGCTGTTTTTTGAGTCACATTTGCTTATATTTATATCTTTAAGTGTTTTCTCTATGCTGTCTTTTAGTAGTTTTAGCTCTTTGGTCCAATTTGATTTGATTTTCTTACAGGGTGAAAAAAGAGATCAGAGTTTCATATATAATAGCTTTCCAAATTTCCCAGCACAATTTATTGAAAGACTGCCTCTTCCAATGTGTGTTTTTTGGGCCTTGTCTTGGAATCAGTTGGCTGTAGATCCATAGTTTTATTTCTGGGATCTCTACCTGTTCCATTGGTCTGTGAGTCTGTTTTAGCGGTAGAACAGTGCTGTTTTGGTTCCTCTGGCTCTGTGGCATATTATGAAATCAGGTATTTTGATGTCTCCAGCTTTATTCTTTTTGCTCAAGATTATTTTAGCTGTTCATAGTTTTTTGTGTTTCCATGTGAGTTTTAGGATTTTTTTCCTATTTCTATGAAGAATGTTCTTGGTATTTTATGGGGATTGCTTTTAATTTTTATGAATCTTACATAATCCTAAAGGGCCTGCAAACATAATAACATGGGGTAATGAACTATTACATAACAAGGTCTTGTAAAAGGACCGACAAAGAAGAGATCATTACCATTTTGCTACTGATGAACATTCTTTAAAAAGTCTGAACTTGTTAACAAATTATTAGATATAATAGGAGTGTTCAATGAATTTCCAGCTTCAGTATTAATTCACAAAAATCAGTAACACTTATCTACATGAATAAAGCAAGTGGGAAAAGAGCAAAAGATATCAATCATAATAACAATAACGTTATGAAATATCTATGAATTAAAAAGCACATTTATGAAAGATCTTCCCAACAACGTGATATTGAGATGACGTCTGAATGAAAACATAGTCAGTCTGACAAATAAAGGAAGTAAGAGCATTTTGGCAGAGGAAATGACAAGGACAAATGACTGTATCCCTGTTTTCTTCTGACATCAGAATATTTTCCTCTTTTTTGAGTCTAGCCATCTTTTAAATATAATGTAGTCTCAGTATTTTCATATGACACAAATGACCTCTCTCATCAAATAGTTGGCTGACCCCCATCAATTTTTTGCACAGTTCCAGTTTTGTTTCTTACGGAAAAAGGAAGAGATCATTTCTTTTTTTTTTTTTTTTTAATGTGTCTTTTTTATTTCAATTTGATTTTATTTTGCAGAGAAAAAGGGAAGCAAAAACAAATAGAAAAAATGACAGAAACAAGGTAATGTACAACAATGCATATGTTACAGATTTTCAAAACAGTACTAGATGATTAACACTAATTGTTCTATTATCTATTTTTAACTCCAAATTTGTTGCTTAGATTAACAGATATGGTTGTGCAAGATTGGACAAATAATTGAACATTAATGCTTGCTTTCAAGAAATCCTAATTTTTTTCTTTGTCTTTACAATTTTATTTAAAAGAGAGTATAATAATTGATAAACATTAGAAACAGTACACATTTAGAAGACCAGGATGGGAGATATTCAACCTTGAGTTTTGTGTTACACATTGCTGTCTTTGATGTAGTTACTCAGACTACAGATGTCAGCATATAGAGTTAGTCCAGGTGAAAATTCTAAACATGAACTTCTATTTTTAAAAAACTGATGAAAATTATTAGTACAATCATCTCAGCCATCCTGTATATGTGTGTGTGTGTGTGTGTGTGTGTATGAATCCTGTATATATTGCATGAATCCTTCTTCTTTATTCCCTATCTTTTCTCCTTTCTCTTATCTTTGTTGTTTAATCCCTAAGTTCAGTTTCTTTCCATTTTACTGTATCTGTTATACCCTTCAGGCTTTAACTATTTTTTTAGGTTCTTACACTAGGGAGAAAATATGATACTTACAAATATGGGTCTGATTTATTTCACTTACGAATATATCCTCTACTTGCACCCATGTACCTATAAAGACTTTGAGTTTGTCTTTCTTTATAGCTGATTAGTACTCCATTGTATAAAAATATCACATCTTTCCAATCCATTCCTTAAATGATGGACATTTTGATTGTTTCCAAGACATGGCTATAACAAATTGTGCACATATAACATTATGGTATGATGTTTTCAGTTCTTTTGAAAATACCCAGAAGGGGAACAGCTGGATTGAATGGGCTTTCCAGTCCTAGTTTTTTGAGGAGTCACTACACTGATTTCCATAGTGATTGTACCAATCTACAGTCCCTGTAGCAGTGGAGAAGGGTTCCTTTTCCCCCACAGTCTCTCCAGCACTTGTTATTAGTTGACTTCATTATAATAGCTATTCTTTCTGGGATGAGATAGTATCTCAATGTTGTTTTAATTTGCATTTTTCAAATGACAAATGTTGTGGAACTTTTTTTATGTATTTATTTGCCACTTGTATTTCTTCCAGATACATTCATCTCAGATGCCCATTTTTGGATTGGGTCTTTAAATTTTGGAATGAAAATGTTTTAGTTTTTTGATATAATTTAGTTAGAAGTCCTTTGTCTTACTGATTGTTGGTTGCATTCTTTTCCCAATTTGTGTGCAGTCTTTTTACTTTGTTGGTGATTTCTTTTGACATGCAGAATCTTCTCAATAAGAGGAGATCCCAGTTGTTGATTCTTTGCAATATTTCCTGTGCAGTTTGGTTTTTGTTTATGAACTGTGTGCTTATTCCTATTTCTTCAAGATTTCCACCTACTTTCTCTCCCAGATTTAGTATTTCTGTTTTATTTTATTTTTATTTATTTATTTATTTTTATTTTGACAGAACTGCGGATTGAAGTCAGGGCTTTGCACTTGCCAGGGAAGTGCTTATTCTACCGAGCCATCTCCCTGGCCCCTTGTATTTCTGTTTTAATGTTTAAATGTTTAATCCACTTTGACTTTAGTTTATGCATGACAATAGACTTGGGTCTAGTTTTAGTTTTTGGCATGTGGAGAGGCAGTTTTTCTGGCACCATTTGTTCCAGAGACTACCTTTCTTTCGGTGAAATGTTTGGCCTCTTTGTCAAAACAAGATAGCTAAGTGTTTTTGTGGTTTTATTTGCATCTTCTAATCTGTTCCATTGATCCTCAAATCTGTTTTTTGCCAGTACCATGCTGATTTTATCACAAAATAAAATTTTAGTAGTATAATTTTAAGTCAGGGATTGTAATGCCTCCTGCCCTGCTTTGGCTGCTCAAAACTGCCTTTGCTGTGCAAGGTCTTTTCTGGTTCCAAATACATTTTAAGAATGTTTTCTCTAGCTCCGAGTTATGTTGCTGGTATTTTGATAGGGATTATAGTAAGTCTGTATAACAATTTTGGGAGTATGGCCATTTTCACAGTGTTTTTTTTTTTTTTTTTTTTTTTTTTTTTTTTTTTTTTTTTTTTTTTTTTTTTTTTTTTTTTTTTTTTTTTTTTTTTTTTTTTTTTTTTTTTTTTTTTTTTTTTTTTTTTTTTTTTTTTTTTTTTTTTAGAGAGTTGCAGTTTTCATTGCATAGATCTTTTACTTCCATTGTTAGATTAATTCCTAAGTATTCCTAAGTATTTCATTTTTTGGGGAAGGGTATTGTTTCTTTATGTCTCTCTCAGTGAGTTGGTTATCTATCTAGAGGAATGCTACTGTGTTTTGGGTGTTGCTATGCTACTGAATTCATTTCTTCTTTCTAGAAGCCTCTTGATAGAGTTTTTAATGTCATGTCATCTGCAAATAATGATAGTTTAACTTCTTCTCTACCTATTCTTATTACTTCTATTTCTTTCATCTAATGGTGCTAGTTAATGATTCCAGAACTATATTGAATAGGAGTGGTGATAGAGGACACCCTTGTCTTTTTTTCATTTATGTATTTGCTACAGGGTCTCACTACGCAGCTCAGACTCATAGTGATCCTCTTGTTTTCAGTCTCCCCTGCACTGGGATTACAGGTGTGTGCCACCACATCTGGACTCAGTGACCAGATAAGCACACCCTGGGGGCAGAGCCTGTGTGGCACGAGAGGACTAGTGATTGAATCCTGCTCACTATGCTTGCCAGAACAGGAGCTTAGTTTGCTGAGCTATCTTGCCAGCCCTTGGGCACCCTTACCTGAATTGAGAGTAAAAGCTTTCAGTTTTTCTCCATTTAGAATTATGTTAGCTGTTGGTTTGTCATACATAGCTTTTATGAGGTTGAGGTATAGGGCATCTATTCCAATTCTCTGTAGGGCTTTGATAGCGAATGAGTATTGGACTTGTCAAAAGCCTTTTTTGCATCTATTGAGATGATCATGTGGTTTTTTGGTTTTGGCTCTATCGAAATTGTGTATCACATTTATGGATTTTCACATGTTGAACCATCCCTGCATCCCTGGGATGGATCTCACCTGGCTGTGATGTATAATCTTCTTGATGATTTGCTGTACTCTATTGATAATATTCTACTGACGTCTTTGCATCTATGTTTGTAAGGTAGATTGGCCTGTAGTTCTCTTTTTTTTGTTGGATCCATGTCAAGTTTTGGTATTAGTATAATACTTACCTACAGGAATGAGTTTGGAATATTTCTTCCCTTTCCATTTCATTAAAGAGTTTGCAGAACATTGGGATTAAATCTTTTCTAAATTTCTTACAGGATTCAGCTATGAATCCTGCAGGATCTGGGCTTTACTTTGTTGGTAAATATTTGATTACATTTTCAGTTTCGTTGTCTGATATGTGTTATTCATAGTTTTATATTTTCTTGATTCAGTTTTGGTGATTTGTACCTATGTAGGACTCTGCATTTCTTCTGTGTCTTTGATCTTGTGAGCGTAAATATTTTCAAAACAGCTCTTGATGATATTCTAAATTTCCACAGGATCTGTAGTAATTTCTCCCTTTTCATTCTTTATTACTTGAATTTGATTTTCTTTCTCCTTTTGAGGAGGTTGACTAAGGGTTTATCAATTTTATTTAATCTTTCAAACAACCCGCTTTTGGATTTATTAATTCTTTTTATTACTTTGTCTCAATTGCATTAATTTCTGTTCTAAATTTTATAATTTCCTCTTGTCTTTGGGATTTGGGCTCTGTTTACTCTTATTTTTTCTAGAAGCCTGAGGTGCAGTATTAGTTTATTTATATGTTCTTACTTTGTTTCTCTGTGTTGGTTCACCATTGTAAATTTTCCTCTGAGAACTGGTTTCATTGCATCCTACAAATTCTGGTAAGTTGCATTTGAATTTTTGTTGGACTGTACATTTATTTAATTTCTTATTTAATTTCATCTGTAACCCATTGGTTGCTGAGGAGGGAGTTATTTAATTTCTATATGTTTATGATTTTTTGTGGTTTTTTTGTCATTAGTTTTCAGTTTCATTGCACTGTGGTCAGATAATATGCATGGGATGATTTCTGTCTTCTTAAGCATGATTTATGGCCTATTATGTGGCTTATTTTAGAAAACATCCCATGCCCAGCTGAAAAGAATGCATATTCATATGTTGTTAGGTGGAACACTTTGTATATGTCCACTAAATCCATTTGTTCAAGAGTTTGGTTTAGTTCTGTTACTTCTTTGCTAACTTTTTGTCTGCTTGACCAATCTTTTTGAAATAAGTGAATGTTAATGTCCTTTGTTAAGACTGTGATATTGGTTATTAGATTTTTCATGTCCTTTAAAATTTGTCTTCTATAGCTGGGTGCTCCCTTATTTGGTGGATACACATTTATGACTGTTAACTCTTCCTGTTGAATTTTTTCTCCTAACCAGTATATAGTGACCTTTTTATTGCATTTGGTTATTCTTGGCTTGAAGTTCCAACTGTCCGAGGTCCTGGCACATGTAGTATTGTTTTTCATCCTTTGGCTTTCAGTCTATGAAGTTGTTTATGGGTTAAATGTGTCTCTTGTATACAGCATATTGTTGGATTTCCTCTTTTTTTTTTTTTTTTTTGTTTTTGTATTTAGGACAGGGTCTACAGGGTCTCACTATGTAGATCGGACTTGTAGAGATCTGCCTGTGTTCAGCCTCCCAAGAGCTGGGATTACAGGTGTGCGCCACCACACCCAGTTTCCATTGCCATCACAGCACACCTTGGGGGCGAGGCTGGCACAGCATACTGGGGATTGAACCTTGGACACTGCATGTGGATTTTCTTTCTTTCTTTCCTTTTTTTTTTTTTTTGTGGTACTGGGGATTGAACTCAGGACCCTGCGCTTGCCAGGCAAGCACTTATTCTACTGAGATATCTTCCTGGTCCCTGGATTTTGTTTCTTAATCCACTCTATCAGTTTATTTCTTTTAATTGGTAAATTGAGTCAGTTTACATTGGTGGTTATAATTGATATGTATTGAGTTAGGTTTGTCATGTTATTTTCCTGTTGTTGGTTTCCTACTTTTCTCCTGTGTTTAATAGTTTGCCATATTGTGTGGGTTCTTTCCTTCTTGGAATTGTTAGTATTTTGGTCCTTTTGTAGAATATCTTTTAGTCCTCTGTGTATTATTAGTTTGGTCATCATGAATTTCTTTAGTTGTTCTTTTTCATGGAATATTCAGTTCTTCATTAAATTTGAAAGAGTTTTGTAGGATATATCAATCTGGGTTGGAATTTCTTTTCTTGTAGGAGTTGAAATACTTTGCTTCATGCTCTTCTTGACTTCATAGTTTGCGAGGAGAAATCTGCTTATTCTGATGTGTTTTCCTTTAAATGGGATCTCTTTCTTTTCTCTATCTGCTTTAGTATGTTGTTTCTGTACTGACTTTCTGGGATCTTTATTATATGTCTGGGTGTATTTTTTACTGGGTTTATATTACTTGGATTTGTATCTGTCTTGGTTACCTGAATATCAGATTGTTTCCTGATATTTGGGAAGTTTTCTGCTATTATTTCTGCCCATATTCTTTATATATTGTTTGTGTTGCCTCGTTCCTTCTCACTGATGCCTCTTATGTTGTTTATGTTTGCACCATCTTGCAGCTATTGAATTATCATTTCCTGGATCCTGGTTGTTTTTAAGAGGTTTTTCCTTACCTTTTCGCCAGCTGCAACCATGTCTTCAAGGTCTGAAAGTCTATCTTCACTTTCATTCACACAGTTTTGCCAACTTTTAATGGGATATTTAATTGACTGTACATCTCTTTGAATTTGCTTCATGCATTCTATTTCTTTCTTATGTTGCTTATTCAAGGTTTCCATCATTTTTCTACTCTCTATTTTTTCTCCTCTGGATTTTTATCAGTGTTTTCTTTAGAAATGTTTATTCATTATAGTTACTATTTCTTTACTTTTTTACTTATGAGATTATTTCTGATCTGATTTCCTCTACATACCCTTCTGCAGTTGCTTCTTTACTTCAGTTTCTATTACTTCAGAGATTTCAGGTATTTGGTTTCCAATTTCTGTTATGCTGATATCGCCTAGATTTGTTTCAGGTAGGCTTGAAGCTGAGACTTCCTTCTGCTCCTTCTTTTTGGTCATTTTCTATTTCAGAGAGAACTGTTTATTTTGATTTCTGTGATACATTTTTGTAAAAGTTTGATAGTAGGTAGCTGTATCAATGGAGGCATAGCCTCTCTGCAAACAGTATGTTTTTAAAGTATCTCCCCTGTGTCAGAGATTCTTGTTTTGTGTGTGTCCCAAGATTTTGCCCATGGAGGACCACCTGAGCAGTTCTCCTTGAAAGAAGAGCCATTGTCTCCATTTTGACTGAGCCTGATCCCATTTCCTTGTATTGTGTACAGAGCTGGCTAGGACTTCTGTTTATCTTTAATTGGCCTTAAGCAATGTGCATTCATCTAGTTGAGGTGCTGGTGATAGTCTTTGAAGGTGGCATTCATGTTTCCCTGGTAAACCTGCTGCTCCTTAATGTGAGCTGGGTGGAGACAGGATCATAGAGCTAATGCTCTGTGCCACCAGCTGGGTTTGAGCCTTGAGATAGAGGGTATGATTTCCTGGGGCTTGAAAGACTACATCAAAGCTGAAGCTCCAGACTTCCCAAAACATTAAATACTATATAATGCAGATTGCTCTCTCTGCTTATCCTCTCTGCATATGGCAGAGGTAAATTTAGGCCACCCACCTAGCTCACCTCATAGTAGTCACCTACTTCCCACAATTCTCAGTCAATCCTCCTGAAGCCACTCCTCCACTGAATGAAACTGCATGAGGACCTGGGTCAAGCGATTGGTTCTGGAAAGCCATCTTCATGGCTGGACCTAGAGCTCCTCCACTCCCCGATGATTAAAAATATAATTTAGTGTCTTCATTTTCACCATGGGTTGCATGGAAAGTGGTAGATTGGAATCAACTTGATGGGATTCCAATAACATAACTTTGGGATTACAAATATTGGTTTCTTGGACTGAGACAGGACCTGGAAGAGTCTGCTACATTTGTCCTCTCTATTGATTCAGAGTGAGATATTGGTTTGTGTTTGGAACCCCATTCAAGTGGACAGATGGTCCGCACTGGCTGCCTGTCTCAAGGATCCTTTCTGGTACTCCTGCAGAGGCAGACTGGGTCCTCTGGACCTTGCTGTGGCTTTTCCTGGTCAGAAGATCATTTCTCTTTACTATTTGTATGTTTCTGAGCATTCTGTCACTGTCTCATTTACTGCATTGTTTGGAAATAAAGGCATTTCACTTTACTCTTTTTTTTTTTTTTTTTTTTTTTTTTTTTTTTTTTTTTTTTTTTTTTTTTTTTTTTT